>JADKXX010002773.1:0-60929 GCA_017310255.1 Butorides virescens
AAAGAAAAAGAAAAAGAAAAAGAAAAAGAAAAAGAAAAAGAAAAAGAGGAGACCATTTGCTGCAGAAAAGCTTTAGCATGTACACAGCCTAATTAATGCACTGAGAGCGATGGACGGTCTATTATTAGCATTTTTCAAAACAGACTGTCAAGCCAAAGCCTCTGTGTGACCTTTTCAAATAATGCCACCAGCAAGAGAGCCAGACTGGCCCTTTGTCATCGCAAGATAACATTTCTCTGGGGCAATTTGGGTTTTGTGTCTGCTCAAGGCCTGGCGGCTCCTGTGCTGGTGATTTGTTGGGAGAGGAGGGAGGAGAAAGGGTCAGTCCGGGAGGAAACATAGCGTTGTAAACCAAAACCCTGAGCAGTTCCCTTTGGGTTTGTGAGGAGGAACTTGGAGATCCATGAGAGGTTTCAGCAGAGCCTCACTCTCTCCTACGTATGAGGAAAAGGATGACTGGTCACAAGGGAGAATGTTTTGATGTCTTAAAATAGCTTGGACGGTTGGGGGCTTCCCGTTGAGGGATCTCAAAGTGTTTGGTGTTAGCAATGCGCCCAAACTCTTGTTGCCTTCTTGAGAAAGTCGTTATCACACAGTTTCTCTGACATGAAAGGTTTTTGGGCATGTGCCTACTGCAAGGTGTCCATAACAAACATGCTCATCCACATGCACAGCCCTGCTCCTCTTGAAAGCAAAATAACGCAGTGGTCACACTTTAGCTTCGAAAAATAGAAGCGAATGTGTAAACACCTTCAAGCACAGAGTGGCTGTGTATTCCAGAAAATGAAATGAAAAATGTAGTTTTGATCTTGAAGCAACTGACATAAGTACAAATAAACGAAACAAAAACCAGAAAGGCGAGAGGGAGAAAGAGAAAGAGCGAATATAGCAAGGACAAAAAGGGGTTTATATGCTGAAAAAAATATTATGATCACTTCTTATCCCCTTCTCAACATAGGTGTTGAGAAACACTGCACACGTAAGTGAGCCAGAAGAAAAGCTCTCTCTGCTCAAGCCAGCAAGACTTGCCGTCTCATGATGAAAGTGACTCTTCCCGTCTCTGAGTCTGTCACCCTCTGAGAAACAGCGTCGATAATACTTTCTTGGCCTATTTGATCAAGTTAGGTCATGAGTGACTCTACAGCAGAGAAGTCGTCGGGGCTGCTAGGAGTGACTGCTTTGCAGATAATGCTAGCAGCCCCGAGACTTTGATTGCGAGCCAAATGCGTCTTGGCTCAGAGTCGCTGTCAGGGAAGTTAGATACCAGCTCAGTTTGCATAGGCTGAGTGCCAGTTTGATGGCTTAATAGAAATTATTCAACTGGTCTTCTCACTGCTGCCCCGTCATGAATGGAAGGTATTTGCAACCGTCCCTTGGCTATGGAGCCAGGCTGAGACTGTGCCAGCATCTCCCAGAGGATCATGAGTTGGTTCAGAGCCATGCTAGGATGGTTGTGGGGTAAAAGACCATGTGTTGGCCGGCTGGGTGCACTGAACTATGAGTTACTGCTGCTGAAAATGGGTCCAGCTTTCTGTTTCAGCATGGCATGGGCTGGTTCACCAAGGTAAACGTGTGCTGGAGAAACAAGCCTTCAAAACACACAGCTGCTGGTGGCTCTCCTGCCTTGCTGCTGTCACCAAGAGGAACACCATTAGATCCCACTGGTGGAGGTGCAGAAGGCTGTGGGCTGGGAGTGCTGCATCTCCCAGCTGGTCAGCAAACCCAGGTGTGACAGCATGGGAGATGTCTCCTGGGACATCCAGGCTTGCGCTGCGAGAGTTCTTTCTGCCAAATACCTTTCTGCCTTTTGTTCTGGCACAGTGAGTGGTTTTGCAGATAATTTCTGCTTTCCCCATAAAATCATATCAGACCCAAACTCATAGCTTTGTTTCTTAGGAAATCCGAACACTTTGGGCAATGCCCTCTAATCTTCCTTCCCCCTCTTACTTTTGATTGGCAATGCCCATCTTTTTGTGAGAAGTTCTAATTTCTCACTGAAAAGTCAGACTTTTCAGTAGAAACAACCCCTCCTATTTCCAATTAAGCTGAAAAGCACATTTCTGACAGCATTCCTTTCAAACCCAAACCCATATTCAGGGAACAACAATAAAAACAACTAAGGGCTTTGATGCTAATCTCGAGATGCCTCAGAAGACCTCAATTTCCCGAGCATGCTTAGCTCCCACCCCCGAAAATCAGGCCTATTCATACTATGGTTAGCCAAAAGCAAGTGAAACGAGCCGTAAGAAGTTCCAGTTCCTCAATCACAAGAAACGGCCTCACAGCGAGACCCATTTTTTGTGCAGCCACAGGTTGTTATAATGCCTGAGGACAAACACTCAAAACGATCAGCTCTCTCCACCAGTGGTACTTAAAATCCATCTGCCAGCAGCTGGCAGGGCAAGGGCAGGGCTTATTCTACCTCTCTTCTATGTCTTATCTATCCAACACGAGCGAATTAGCAGCAGCTGTAGCAATGGAGCTGTTGTGGTTGGGAGCCACCATCATGGGCCAAGACTTTGCTGTGCCGGGATTTTAAGAGGTGCAGAATTAGAGGTAAGTTTTGACCCTATAGAGACATAGAGTGAACCTTAAAGACATCATGATTGCTTAGGGAGCCACGGTAAAACGGACGAGAGACTCGCATGATGGAAGAACCCACCCCAAGTGAAAAGTGGATTGGTGATGCTGCCAACAGTTGAATCCAGAGGTATAAACTCCTTGCCTGCCTTTGTGTTATTTCCATTAAGCTAAATAATATCAGGACAAATTAGGGTTTTGTTAACAATAAAAAAAAAAAAAAAAAAAATTTCCAAAGCAGCAGTGACAAAGCTGGAAACTGTCAAACAAATTGCACAACACCAAGATCAGAAAAAAGAAATTAAAAAATGAAAATGCAAGGAATGAAAAAAAAAAGGAAAACCATGAAAGAAAATGCTACATGCTACACTTCTGTAGTCAATAATGTTGCCTTGTTTAACTTAAAGTGCTCCCACAGGATATAATTCAGCTCTTTGATTTTTTTTTAATACGATTGAATTGTCTGTATTTTGTGCTTTCTCTGTCAATTCACTTGAATTGCCTTCTTTCATGAGAGTCTCTCAGATATCTCAAATATCTTGCATGGCTCCTGTCAGCCCATTTTGTCACAGAGGACAGAGGCAGACATAGCATCATTTCTGGAAACTCAGGCATCGGTAGAGAAAAAAAAGAAGTTCCCCAGACTGTCAGGGTGAATATTCCTCCAAAACTGGAACTGAACCTAACAAACCAAAATATTTTTGAGAGCTGAAAATGGTGAACATGGTACTTAATGCATTTTTTAGCATCTTTCCACTTCTGCCTTCTGGCATGAAGCAGAAGTAAAAGCCGCCTCCTTGAAGATAGCTTCTGTTGTGCTTCTCACCAGAGTGAGCAAATTGGTAAAAACCCTGTGAAAAGCTGGCAGCGTCTGCTCGGTTGTGGAGGTAGGAGGACATGGCCACTTGGAAATGTGCCATGGAAACAATTTTGTAAAAGAAAGCATGGTTTCTGGAAAAATGGTACTTCCACAGAAAGGCACCCCAATTCACATGGATGAGGAGCTACACCTCCCACGAATTTGATCTCCATAACAAATGTTAATTTTGAAGAACATTTTGATGTTGCAGGACTTCCTCTGTCTGTCCCATGGCGGAGACCCTCCATCACCGTCCATAAGACCTAAGAAGACCTAGGTCTCCTTTTCCACCCATCCTGTTTATTTGTCACCCCACTTTTTCCTTTCCTCATGCCCTGTCTCCTCTAATCCTACACTTCCACCCACGCGAGGAACATTTGTGTGTTGCTAACTGCTTTCTTCCAAGCTTCCTCTATTTTTTGCCCTCTTCTAATTCTCCCTATCTCTCCCTCCCCCCCCTTAATCTGCAAAACTTCTTTGGCAGAAATATATACAAGTCACTGTCGGAGGCTGGGCAGAGGCAGCAGAGGGCTTTCTGCTAAAGGAAACATCTACAAATCGCCATCTGCGACCCACAGATAATTGCAGAGGTGGATGAAGCCAACAAACAGTCTCCAAGCAGGGGCTCTGTGCATCCTTATTTTATACTCTTTCCTTTCTTCTCGTTCTCTTTGTAGTCTCCCTGGGCTCTCTGATGCCTGCTATTTCCTCTGAAATTTTCAGCTGGCTGGATATAGCATCCACAAGTTGTCAGACTGCAGACAGGGCAGCAGACAGAGATATCTCATGCAGTTGATGTCTCAGATCTCACTTTGCTCAACTGATGAAGAAGGAGTGCTTTTCCCTCTTAATTTCTTTGATGAGCAGGGGAAACTGGCAGCTACAAACAGGTAGTGATGTAAACTGAATCTTCCAAAACACACTGATAAACTCCCTGCCTGGCAGTGCTAAAGATACAGAAACCGCACGCCTGCGACATGGCGGCTTGTTCTCAAGACCTGCTGTTGGGGGACCACCACCTTGCAAAACCCCACGGGAAGGCGAAGCAAACAGCAATTGAGCTAAGAATCTTACCTTGTACAGAGGCTTGGTTTAGATGAGGGATGCTGATAAATTGTCTGCCCTTTGGTGGAAATAGAAAGAAAAAAAGACGACGTTTATTACTTTGCTGTGTTTGCAGGAAGACCTGCTCTCAGCTTCACAGCTGAGTGGGAGTCTGATCCGGAGCCCACTGTAGTCAGTCAACAGCCCCTGCATCTGGCTCCGTACGTGTCGTGATGGCTTTAACACATTTTGCCATGATGTGTTCATCACTGTCTTGGCAGTCAGCTTGAATAATCCTTGGCTCCCCTCTGAATAAAAGCATAAATCTGCTACGCACTCATTTAGACCTTGGTCTACCTCTTGTTCACTGATGCCAGATTTCAGATCAATGGGGGATGAGACACGAATGGTCCCATTGAGAAATGACAATTGCAATATTATTTGAAGCAGAAACCCCAGAATACTCTTTGCCATAATCGTCCCAAGGCTTGTGGAATATCCTTTGCTCAGGGATATGTTAAAAAAATGGAGGCAGTGACTATATTAGCAAATTAAACAGCAGCAAGCGACTTCAACTCATCTAGGCACACTTTTAAAATGTTGACATGGTCCCTAGTTTGGCTTGGCCCAGACCCTGTGAGTGGCCAATTGACCATAGACTGTTCTTAATCCACAGCTGGGGTGCAACCACCTTGTTTTGTGGGCTAAGAGTTTAATATTGTGGAAATGGCCAGGTGGGCTCTGTTGGCCCCTACCCAACTTTAGACACCACTCCTGTGATCAGTCCAAGGTGCAGTACCTGGTGACTAAAGTGGGTGCTTGACCACTGCCAGGTATTTTTATACACATGCAAAAGGAGTGAACTACAGACACTGAATGAAAAACATCTCATGCTTTCTGTCCGCACCACCCTTTGACTCCTACTTAGCAGCAGTGTGGGGTGGGAGAGTTGTTCACCCACTGCCCTTTCTAATTTAACTGAAAGAAATATGGACTTCCCCTGACATGTGAGAGCTTAGTGCCTGTGGCAAAAAAAAATTGGTGTCAAGGTGATTGATGATGCTGTATTTGCACTGATAGTAACTCCTCTCCAGTGAGCTGGAGGGAAGGAAATATAGGAAATGACCATCCTGTTGGTCAATCTGACATTTGCTGTCATGAAAACTGGACTTGATAACCATGGGAGAACTCAGAAAAGAAACTAAAGGAGCGAAAAACATCTCCAAAT
This sequence comes from Butorides virescens, assembly GCA_017310255.1. Classification (NCBI taxonomy): domain Eukaryota; kingdom Metazoa; phylum Chordata; class Aves; order Pelecaniformes; family Ardeidae; genus Butorides; species Butorides virescens. Next base: position 5,712 of record JADKXX010002773.1, read on the forward strand.
GTCATCAAAAGCAATGATAGGCAGTTCCTGCCCCCTCTCAGAGCTCAAGACCTGAGACGGTTTTCATGACAGTTGCACCTAGAGTTTCTCTTGTGCTGGCTGCTGGACACAGTACTGACAAGTGCAAGAAAACAGAAAACAATTTCATGTCCTCTGTCTGGCAACAGACAGATAAAGTGATTTCCAAAGTTTAAACAACGACTTTGTCATCTGAGGTCTCCTAAATCCTGACCCCATGTCTCACTGATCAATGTCCATGCAAGAAGAGGCCATATGAATTCAAAGGGAGCAGCAGATGCTCAGCATTCCTGATTCTCAGCCCACCCCAACACAGATTAGTTGTAGACCTTCTTTAGTGAATCTGTTGTCCTCCCTGATGGTAAAGTTTCCGTTGCGGTTTGCAGCTTTGAATCTTAGCCTGAATCTGACCCATCTTTGTGCCGTTTGCAAGTCAGCAATGTCAGCCTGGGTTACAGGCTGCTGAGGGCAGCAGCCCTAAGTGATATGGAGATCAGCTTGGAGGGCTTGTGTCCAAGCGATGCAGGGCACGCAGGCAGTGGCCTCTTGTACCTTCTCTCCCTGGCCCCTGCCCTGCTTTCCACTCCAGCCCACGCAAATAATTGTGCCAGACTCAGCGGGACGTAGCCTTTCAAAGCACCACCATCCCTAGCCCACTCAGACAATTCACAGCCATAACATATGCCCAAAGAGAAAATGGCATCCTTTTTGACGGAGAAAAAAACAAGAGCAAGAAAGGGTTGATTGAACAGTTCACCCCCTATTAAGAATATTGTGGAGGGAAGCCAGGCATAAACATTAGTTTTCTGCCCTTCCAACAACATTTCCCAATTTTGAAATGACCAATTGGTGACCCAATTCTAGGAAATAGAAGTACTTAAGTTCCTTCTGGCACACACAAGTATCGCCTGCAGCACTCCAGACACTAATTGAGCTGTGGAGGACCCCAAAAGGACACAAAGCTGTAGGCTTACCTTGGGCGGGGCGGGAGGAGGTTTACTCTTGGTTTTTGGGTTGCTTCCAGAAGTGTGTTTCTCATTGGACATCAGCTGATTTTTGCTTCCGAGCAACCCCATCCTGGAAGGAAGACCAAACCCAGCTTTTTAATGAGACTGATCTTGGGAAAAGGGGCAGGTGTTGAGGGACATTCTTCATTCATGAAGAACAAGTTGGAGAAGATGAGAATGCAGGGCAATGAGACAGTGGAGAGAAGAGTCTGAAATCATTCTGTCTACAGTCCTCCTACTACCTTGGACCTTGTCAACCCCACAGTTTCTGTTCCCACAAGACTCTGGTGTTTCACACTTCGCAGATGGGGCTCAGACAGACACTATAAGTCACCAGAAACAAATGAGCACAAATGACTGCTTTGGTTATGTCCCCTCTCCGATGCAGAGATCCCCAGCTGGCATTGAGCAGACTTTCTCCAGAGCTGGGTGATGTCATGTGCACGCACTGCTGGGCGCACACACCCAGGCTTCAAGAGCGTCACGTAGTCCCTGGACCAAGCCCTACCCATGCTGCTCAATGCCTTCTGTAGGTCATGTCCCTCCCATGCAGTAAGAGCAGCCCACAGATGCGGTAGCTAGCTGCATGGTCCCTTCCTTGTGCTTAAGCTGCACAGACACACACTCAGTTTGTCCATGAAGGTGTGAATCCTGATGGGACACTTTGGAGGACTGCAAGAAGCTTAGGGAGTCAAATATAGTGTAGCTTGTATCCATCCTGCCTGCAAAGTGTAGGCCTAGGGCTTGAGTCAGTTATCCATCTGCAGTGCCCTGGTACTTTTTGATGGGCCCTGGGGTCTCACAAGGTGTGGGTCTCCCATGCATCATGGATTATGTTTCCCAGCCCCATGTATATGTCTCAGACATTCTGGACACCTCGAGGAGCACTCTGCACAAACAAATCAAACCCTTTCCATGGGCTATCTTCTGGTTCACACTAGGGTTTCCACACTTGTGCTTGAAGGTTGGTTTAACTTGCAGCCAAGAACTGTAGTTTCAGCTCTGGTCAATACTTCTAGCATAATACCAGATCTGGGTAGCAAAGATAACCAAACCATGGCAAGCTCAGCCTGCTCAGCTCCTTGAAAAAGTAGGGAGTGGTCGAAGCCAGCATTATTGAAGTGCAGTTGCCATGGGTATATAAGGTATCTACACTGTCCAGCACCAAAGCCTGTCCCAGCCCCTGATTTGAACCAAAACTATTGAAAGGTGTGGGCTACAGGTCCAAATAATACCCCAAAAACCCGGATACTTGTAGCTGAGCAAAGACTTTTTGGCTCCTGTTTGTGCCAAAGTACCTCAAGGTTGGCAATGAACATGGAGGATCGGAGACTGAAGGTCTCCAGGGACCAATGTGTCAGTTCCCCCAAATGTCAGTCTGGCACTGTGTCGTGATAGTCAGACTCCAACAGATGTGTTCAAAAAAGCTTCTAGCAAATCAGATTTGCAGGAAAAAAAGCAGTCCAGTAAGTGCAACTTTTTTTGGCTTTCTAGCACATAAATCTAATATTTCAGAAACTGGGATTCTGAAACAAGGTTTCTAACAGAGCCATCCCAATATTTTAAGGTGTAACTTTTTTGAAATATCTTCTCCTTTCTGCCTTGTTTTTATTTTCACAGCTAAAGTGAGCAAAATGGAAGGAACTGGTGAAATATTTCAGGACAGCCCAATACACATTTTTCCTCTCCAATCAAAAGATTTCCAGCATCCAAACTTCTCTGAGTTTTTCATTGACCTGAGCTTACAGATGGCCCATCCATCTGTACCCAGGTCTCAGCAGTGCTCTGGGCACCGACAACACAGTTGGAGGGGAAGTTTCGCCCACTGAATCAGCCACAGCATTTCCTGCAGCAAGTTCATTTTAATTTGGCAGCCTCCCTTCCAGGTTGCAACTAGGGTTTGCTTTGCTTAGAAGAAATGCTTGTCATGCAATGGCACATGATTTATTAAGTGAGCTTTTCCCACTCTTCGACTGGCACATGATTTATTAAGTGAGCTTTTCCCGCTCTTTCACTTGCAAAATTGGTGGAAGATAACTTTGTGCCGGGACTTCTGATTCTGAGTGGTGTTATTTGCCAGGGAACTTGCCAGGTATCATTTTAAGTCAAGGCTGGATGGTAGATAAGTTGTAGGTACCACTCATTATCAACCATGAAAGGCACAGGGTCTACTTATGTGTTGGGCATCTATCTACAGTCCTTGTTGCTATCTCACTGGAGCTTCTCAGGTCTTTGATATACTCTGCTCCTGAATGGGGGATACAGACTTGGCAGTCGCTGCCTTTTCAACAGTTAGGGGACGTGAGATCTAGCATGAGGTGGCAATATGCTTCAACCGCCACTCATGTCACCAGGATGATCTTACGAGAGGATTGATGGACCCTCTGCAGGATGGCAGATGCATGTTTTGGGGTTTTGAGTTGCTCTTAGTGGTGTCACTGGTGGGGCAGAGTGGGAAAGAACATGGGGGAAGGTCAGCCTCAGCAAGTCCCATCAGGGGCTCGTGGCCATCCCAACTCCTCTGGCAGGGTTTTAGAGGAGTGGTGACCATGTTCTAACCTGTGCATCTCCCCACAGTGTTCCTGTGTCCAGGGGGACATTGCAACCCCTTTCTGCACCACGCTGAGACTGGAAGAACATCTCTGCATGCTTGCACAAGCTGAGCTTTCTCCCCGCACGCATGTGTCAAAGACACATCCGTGCAAAGCGGCTCAGAGAAACGAACAGCGGGTCCCAGCATGGGTGGGAAATGGAACGGGTGAAAAGTCTCCCACAAAGGTCGCTCGCTCCCACCCATGCACAAAAGGAGTCAGCACAGCTCTGGGTATTCACAGTCCCTACCAAATCTACCGGTCACGCTCTCCAGGTTGCCCCTGTGGCCTTCGGCAGCCAACGCGACCATCCTTCGTGCTGGCAGGTGCTATACAAAATCCCAAAATAGAGCTGCAAATGTTGTCAGATGCAGAGAGCTGGTGAGCTCCCAGCCCACAGCTGGTGGAGTTTTCATGGGTTTAGAAAGTAATTTTTTTTTCTTTTAAAAAAAAAAAGGTGGCTGGGTTGAATGTACGTAGTTCCGCAGTGTTTCTGCTTCTGATTAGTGTTTTTTAAAATTAGCTTCACAAAAAAAAAAAATTGAGAAAAGTAACTGCTATTAGTTCTCTCAGCCTTTTTTTTTTTTCGGTGGAAAACAACACTGGAGAGGAAAGCATGAAAATTTCCTTTTGTGAACTTACAGTTTTTCACATCTAAAAATGTTTGTTTGTATTTAATAACTGAGAGCGGGGAAACTTGTTTCCTCTACTTTACCCAAGTTCAGAAAAAGAAGATTTATAAAACAAGTTCTTTTTAAAACAACCAGAAATCAAAATGGAACAAAAAAAATTATAAGGCGACGCAAAATTTTTCTGTATGCTTGAAAAGTTTTAGCAAAAAATAGTTCAGCTTAGATGCCAGCAAGTTTTGAGTAAAAATATTTGACACAGAAGTCTTCCTAGAAGAGACAAACAAGACTTTGCTGAATAAGTCAATAATAGACACCAGGATGGTGAGCTCTGTGTAGCGTCCAGCTCTGAATGCATGTGGGGCAAACATGTGGGTCACAGGAACACTGGGTGCTGGTATAGGACCTCTAAAACATGCTGTGTGCCCTGTGTTGTAGGACAAGAGGAGGTAATGTTAGTAACCTTCAGAGGGGCAGTTGAGGTGACGCTTTGGCTAGCGAGAGCTGTGTATGCAGGTACAGATGTTCCCGCATCAGTGGCCCAAGGGGAGGTCTTCTGAAGATCCCACCACAAGGCCCTGCTCCAGCAATGCTTTTGCTGGCATTTGGACCATGTCTCCGTGGTGGAGAGGAGTGACTAAATGTCCTATCACTTCCCCGTCTTCAAAGAGGATTGGAGAACTTTCAAGGTCAGGTTGGATGGGACTCTGAGCAACCTGATCCAGTTGAAGATGTCCCTGCTCATTGCAGGGGGGTGGACTAGATGGCCTTTAAAGGTCCCTTACAACCCAAACCATTCCATGATTCTACAATTTTATGAACATAACCTACACGAGCAACTCATCAAGATGAACCTGGAACTCCAGGGAGACCAAGGACCTATAGAGATGGACACAAGTCTTTTCTAACCACAGGGTCTGGAGACCTGCCTTGCACCTGCGTTTGGCCTGTTTTGAGCCCCCAGGGTGGGCTAAAGCAAGCAGGACAGTGTCGAATTGGACCTGCTGGATGCATTTACTCTTTCTGTTGCAGCAGATCGGGTGGAGGTACCTGGGCTAAGCCAGGCTCTGCAAGCATGGGCTTATTACCCACCCCATCTTTACAGTAAGCAGCCCTGCACCATGGGCACACCACCTACTGCGGTTGGCTGGTTTCCGCTCCCAGAGCAAGAGCGCTCAAAAGTTGTTTTGGATGTGAATGCAGCAATGTCTTCTGCATCAGGGATGTGGATGACACGGCCAAATGGCCTTGGGATTGCATGGGCGGGCGCGGGGAAAAAACAAGACAGAATCTAGCAGAAAAACAGAAGTCTTGGCTCATCGTTTGCCTCACCCTCGTGAAACTGTGCCACGGAAAAATAGGTTAAGACCCGAGCAAGCCAATAGTGTTTCACTGTGAGGGCAGCTCCAAAAATCCCCCAAGCCCACCAAAATCACAAAATGACCCCCCTTTCCATTCAGATTCTAGGGTGGGTCCAACAAAGTGTTTTTATAGTTTACCAAGATTAGATATTTCGCTCATTTTAAAACTTCAGAATGTCTTTTTTAAGAAAACACATTTTAAAAGGAAATAGCATTAAAAACCTTAAAAAAATTACTTTGAAATTGCAGATATATACAATTATGAAGGGTTCTAAATGCAGAATTTCTCTTTGTGTGTCCTCCCCCTACCACAAAGAATTTCTGAAATCAATTCATTTTGCATACAATAATTTCATTATTCCGGATTTGCATTTTTGCATCAGCAAGGAGCAAAAAAATTCAGTAGGAAAAAAAAAGTTCCCCTAGTTCTAGGCACACCCCAAATACATTAAATCCTCTTTTTCCTCAATAAAGTAGCTCTCCAATACATTTCCTAACCTGGCACCCCTAGATTGCTTTGCAAGACGCAAAACCAGCGAATTATGGAAGATCTTGGTGAGATCAGCTACTTAAATAGGAATGAAGATTTGTTACCAAAGCATTTTCTACCGTAACTGTTTGTTTTCTACTTATGCTGGATTTTGGTCAAGTTTGGGTTTTTTTTCTCTTTGTTTTTTTTAAATGATTAGTGGCTTTGTTGCTAGGAGGTGGTTAGAAGACAGGTACAAACAAGTGTGCTGTGCTATAAACAGCACTGACCATGCCGAAGGTCTTTCTCAGAGGCAGAAGGTAGAGGCTACGGCCACCGTCCTCTAGGACACAGCGGCCAAAGTCTTGCTGAAGACCATTCCCTGCAAGTGGGAGGGCAGCGAGACCTCCTGTGGTGATGCACACAGCGCTGGGTCTCCAGCTAGCATCAGGGGGACTTTCATAGCCAAAAGCTGCTGCTCGGTAGGGCCAGGCTGTGTGAGGAAGGATTACAGCAATGAAGAAAGTCCCCGCGAAGAGCCGCAGAGCTCAGAGCAAGAAGCATCATGGCTTTTGCTGGGGAATGAAGCACATGGCTGGCTTGCATGTTGCATCCTTGCTGGAGAACTGGGAACATCCTACTGGCAATGTTCAGATCCCATCCAGTCCTGGTCCTTGTTGGATAAATAGACCCAGTTGTATTTGTGCTTGCGTCGAGGCCTCTTTCAAACACTCTGGCCTGTGTAAAAGGTCTTTAAGGGAACATGAAGGACAACCCCCAGGAGCAGCCAGGCTCTCCAGCTAATGCTGGTGAGGTGCTAATGTTGCTGCTGTGTTGCTGTCTCGAGGTCCCAGTCTCGAGCACAGCCGGTGTTGGGCAAACTGGTCTTGGCAATGTCTGTCTGCTGCCAGTCCAGAGCAGGCAAAGGACCAATCCAGGAGCTCTGTTCTCCTGCTATTTACCCCTCGGTGAGGGATATGCATTGCAGGCATGAGATTGTGGCCCATTGGCTTATTTTGGGATCTCTTGCTACAACCAAATCCCAGCCATTTCCATTGCAACTTAAGTCTGCCCTGAATCTACTGTCTTTCTTAAGCCATGTTTTGCAGGTAAACCTGGCCCAAGCAAATAAACCAAGTGGAAAATCTGGCTGTTTCAGGCCTTTCTGAAGAGCTGGGACATCCCATGGGAGAAAGGCTGTGTGCAAGGCTGGGGGATGGGACCACACAGATTTCCAGGACCCTGAGTTTAAACAAATGCAAAAAGTTTCTGGATGATGGGGTGGGGGGCTGGGGAAGGTAATAAAAGTTTCCTGCTCCCTTCAGAAGTGGAAAACAGCCGCCTGCTGCCAGAGCAGTCACTCACTAAACAAAACATCTGGCTGGAGGAAAAATGGCTGCTTAAGTTGAGCATTGCGCCCTGCCAGAACCTGGCAGATGCTCGGGTGAGCTGCAGGCCAGGAAGCAGAGCTGGGGCTTGGGGTTCTGGGACAGGGAAGAGCAAGAGGGCAGGCTGCTTATCCCACCACCCTTAAACACGCTTTCCTCATGAACCCACCCCAGGCATTGCATCAGCCGAGTGGGACATCTGATGGGGGATGGCTCTGCAGGACCTGAGGTCCTGCAGCACAGGGAGGTGGGATGCACTGGAGGGGGGAAGGAGAAAGATGGGGCCAGGAGAAGCAGGTATATCTACTTGGATACCTGGAGCATCTCTGGGGTTCTTCAGGTGTGAGAGTTCTTATCACAAAAGTGCATTGGTCAATGGCAATTTCTGCAATGGCTGGAATTTCAACCCAAATTCCAACCCAAATCTATCTGGTGCCAAAAGTGCACGTGGGCCAGACTTGTGGATGAGCTATGGGCAAGCTGAAGCACAGCAGGGAGAAATCCTCTCTGGAAGCCACCCCTAACTGAGGTCTAAGTCCTGTGGAAGTGGCCAAAATACATGACACTGTTTTACAGCGCTTTGTGGACACATGACAATGGTCTGTAGGGATGTGGGGAGGTCCTTGCCCTCACAGCCCTGGGGACATGAGGATATGGACGGGATGTCCCTCCACACCTTTACATGTGGCCACCCACATTTCTGCCCTGGGAAAGGCCCTTTCCGGAGGCCTTGCCTCCCAGCAGCTGCCTTTTCCTAGCAAGGGGACAGCATTTATTGGGACTTGCTAGCCAAGTCCCTGGAGGAGCAGTGAAGCTGGTGGCAGGTTGGTGCTCAGGCACTCAATGCTTTCAGAGACCCTCTCCTTGGGTTGGGTCTCTGAAGGAATGATGCTCCCTCCCACCATCCTCAGATGAGGCAAAGGGCTGTAGGGAAAGATGTACAACTCCAGTTCCCCACCTGAACACCTCCAACTGCTTGGAAAGCCATGTCAGAAATAGCTCCTGGATGCAGAGCCCTTCCCCTACTCCTCACAGCTGTGTCCAGCTCCAGACAGCTTTCCCCACACATATATCCTCCCTCCCCCCCCCCTCAAGCCCTGGCATTTACTTGTCCTCTTCTCCTTTTGCAGTAAACCAAGGGAACAGCATCCCTGCAAACCATCCCTTAGGGCTGGATCTTAGCAGTCACTGGGTAGTGCCCCCATCATCTCTCTACCCCACAGATTTTGGGGAAGCAAAACAGGGCAGGGGAGGGCATCATGGGAAGGAGGGATGGGAGAGGGGAGGAGGATGGAGAAAAACCTGCTGGGCTTCTCCCCACCCTCAGGGGAACGTAGATGGGGGTGGGATGTTCCCTACTTGCCTGCTTCCTACGCAGCTGCTCCTGGAGACGCGATCCGAGGACGGACGAACCACTGGTCCCACCCATGACAGATGCTCCATGGGGCTGAGGGCCCTTGCAGAATTTCTCTGTTAGAGACCTCTGTCTCCCACTGCATCCACACCATCCATGGGACCGACCGCTTCGAATGTTACACCCTGGGATTGCAGGAGCAGCCTGATTTTGCAAATGCTTTTAATGGGCTTTCTTTTTTTAATCAGGTCTTTGTGTCAGAACTGACTCTTTTCTTCCCCCCAAGGATTCCTTGCTCTATTTTGAATATAAAAATGATCACCTGGGAGGGGGTGGGAGTTGCACTTCCCAGACAACTTGGCCAATGAAAATAGCAGTGAGGAAGGCGAGAAACCCAAAGAGAATCCAGACACAAACCCCAGCAAAACCCACAGGCTATTAACAGCTGTCATTAAAAACAGCTACAATGACTGTGAATGGGTTGTGTTTCCACTATGCAAACCACCAAATTTTAGGAAACAGCTGAACAAACTGGCTTTGCAATGATCTTTCCTTTCTTTTTGTCATTAAAAAAAGACCTTTTTCGGATGAAATGCATCTTGTTCCAGCGAGCCCCAACCCTCTATGAACCCACTCAACCGTAGCAGCGTGGTCTAACGAATGAAGACCTGGACAGGGAGTAGTGGGTGACTCTGAGGAAGTGACTTTCTCATTCTGCCTCAGCGTGTTCGATAGGGAGACTGAAACACCTCTGTCTTAGATAAATGTTGTATAAGAAGCAGGATTTGTTTCTACAGACTCCTGAGGCAGCAGGAGGGAAGGGACTCTTGGTCTTGGCCACCTCAAGGCTAGAATGACCTCATGTACTTTGCACTTCAGGGACAAACATAACCCAACATCCGCCGAGTGTGATGCACAACCTAAAGGTCGCCCACACGCTGGTGATGTTGTTTACAGGAGGAAAGGCTCCGCGGAGCAGATCTAAGCTGAGGTCAAGGCAAAGGACCTTTACCAACCATAAGACCCAAGGACAGGATGAGACTGGCTGAGGACATGATGCTGTGTGAGATGGGAGAGGCTGCTCCAGGACGCACATGCCTGCTGCCCCAGCATTGCTCATGGGACTGTGAAGTGCCCGCCCTGGTAGACCCCCACCAGACGTGTGGCACGGGAATCCACCTTGGCTCTGCAACTGCTCTGTGCTCCTGACAAAGGAAGAAAACCCCGTGGAGGTCTACAACGCTGTCTGGGTCATAAGCAGGGGTCTGTAAGTTCCCAGGGGTGACACCATGCCCCTTACCCGACAGGGTCAGCAAAGGGTGCTCTGAAGACAGCCAGGACAGACACCCACCCCATCACCCCCTGGCCAGGTGTGCTGCAGAGCCAGGCCTGCTGTTTGCATACCAAGGAGATATAGAAATGAGGAAGCCCTTGCAGATTCATCAAACTTCTCCCTTGCCGGCTTGCATTTTGTCTGCTCAGTTCTCCTTCAGCTAAGGGCAGGGGAGAGAGATGGAGGCGGTCGGGTTGGGGCTGGGGAAGGAGAGGACAGCTTCAGGGTTAGCTGGAGGGCTTTGAGCTTTAGGACAGGGGCTCGTCCTTTGGTGGAGAGCACATCTGATGTACCTGACCTCTCTTTGCAAAGCGAGCTTCACTTCCTATTCCTATGAAAAGGGAAGTTGCTTTTTTAGAAAGCTGCTTGTCATCCACTGCTGAGGTAGGAAGGAAGAACTACCACGAGGTGCAGCAAAGGCTTAGAAATAAGCCAGTGGCTGCCAAGTCATCTTGGGAAACAGGGCGATAGCGCAGCGGTTCCAGACAGAAACCTGCTTCTGATTTGAGACATGCTCCCGACGCTGACAGCGGGGAAACCCAGCAGCTGCAGCCAGGCTGCTGCAAAGACCCTTCCAGTGACAGCCACGGTTCAAGCAGCTCAGAAGCAAGAAGTAAAAATAAAAAGGATTAGATACGGTGTGGTCTGCCCATTGCATGCCAGGGAGGTTTTTTGGTATCTAGGATATCCTGGCTGTGCCCCTGAGTGTCAGCTGGGGCACATCCCTTCATCCTTGTGCCTCCTCAGATTCCTCCAGGCTGGGCATCTCATGGCCATGAGATGTGACCTGGAGCCGAGAAGCCCAAACAGAGAGTGCCCTTCTGCAATTTGCTTACTCAGAGATGATGACGTGACAGCCCAGGGATGCCCTTTGAAAGCAGCTGGGGGGAGACCACTGAGAAAGCATGTGAAAAAGGGTACTAAAAAGAGAGAAAGTCGCTCATATGCAGCTCCTGGGTCACTCCAGATGGGCTCCATCTGCCCCCGGCTTCCCCAACCTGAAAGTGAAGGCTGCAATCTCACCCAGCCAAGTAGGGTCTGTCTGGCAGTGGTTTCCACACTTTTTTCATACATCAGTCCCAAGATGTTCTCCAGTACCTTTGCAGGCTTCTACATGAGTATGCAAACCCAAGGCTGGCTTGTCCCTGCTACCTTCTACGGTTCCCTATAAGACATGCATGGAGACCAGAGGTCCAGCCCATGCAGTAAATGCCCGTGGGCTCTTAGGTTTGCCTCTAAGACCTCTAGGACCCACCGTTCTGCAGGATGCGGAGGGGGACCAGAAAATGTGGCAGCCTCACTCCAGGTGACCCACAGCCCCCCAGGATGACCCCACAGCCAGACACCTACACCAGTGGCCCACTGCATAGCCTCCTTCTGCAGCAGCGCCCACTCCCATGGCATTTTATCCAGTTCGCACTGAACCAAAAGTGTTCCTGTTAAGGTGTCTGATGCAGAGGTGACTCCAGCTTTGATCTGAAACCACCAAGATGGATGAAGGCAACTCTCCTCTTCCAGCTGGTCCCCCAGGGCTGCTCCCCTGTACTGCTGCTGGGGAAGCTGGGCAGCTCATTCCCTCTAGATGTTATTTTCATGGTCTGGCCATGTTTTTCTCTGCCCTGTTAAGAATCAGTAGCCTAATTTAACCATAGAATCATAGAATTGCTTAGGTTGGAAAAGCCTTTTAAGGTCATCAAGCCCAACCGTTCCTCTAACCCTGCCATCCCACCACTAAACCCTGGCCCTAAGCACCTCGTCTGCCCAGCTTTTAAACCCCCCCAGGGATGGGGACTCGACCCCTTCCCTGGGCAGCCCCTTCCAGTGCTTGAGAACCCTTTCTTTGAAGAAATTTTTCCTAATGTCTGAACCTCCCTGTTTCCATTCCTCTAGCAGATTAAAAGCTTATTTAATGGAATGAATGGTTATTCCAGGAAGATGCTGATGCATTCTAACCAACCCACCAGCCTCCATTTTGAGCACTTAGACTTTCTGAGCTCTCCCAAGGCAGTATCTTGACTAGTAAAATAGGCAATATCGGGGCTCGTTCTCCCACCCTTCAAAATTAGGTGGCTGCATCTAAAGCCCTTGTAGTCCCCACCCCATGCTAGCTCCTGGACTGCGTTGAGGAAAGCCTAGCCTGACTGCTCAGGTTGCACAGCCCGACTGTTGGGTCTCTGCTTTCGAAGAGACCAGGCTGTGCCTTTTCCCCTGATTTACCATCCTACACACATCATCGTGTTTGGGACGACACCCAGACACAGGCACCCTGTGTAGCCCAAGGTACCAGACCTCCCCGAGAGCTGGGTGGTGATGGGCTCCCTCCCATTCCCCTGTTATTATTTATTGTTGGATCCCGCAGGCTTTGCAGGGCTATCTCAAGGGACGGGGATGAAAACGCATGTGGTGATGGCTTTGGCTGATGGCAACTGGGGGATATTCTGCTAGAGATTTTGTCCAGCCCCGGTTAAAAAAGACTTTTTGGAGGGAGAAAGTGACTTTTTTTTTTCTTCTTTTCACATATTAATAAAAGAACTAATGAGGAGAAATGCAAACATTTTAAAACTGCCACCTTTCCGGTGACCTCATGGAAGTGTTGCATTTCCACTGTCCAGAATCAGTGCAACCGCTTGCAGAAAACAGCCACTGGAGCAGCACCCCACACAGCCCTCTGCCCCGGGGCAGGATCAGCCCTCACAAAACCTTGCTGGAGGAGCGTGTGGTCCTTGCTCCCAAGAGCCTGCCGATGCTGGACACGATGGGGCTGATTCTTCTCTCTTATCCATGCCATTTCTCCCAGCCAGGCTTCCTCTACACTGCTCCCACCATGCCTTTTCTTGGCCACTTGAAGCAGCCAAGACCCTGCCTCAATATTATTTTCATTTTGATGCTAGTGAAGAAAAAAACTACCCACCATTTTTTAATTCCTTATTCAAAATTAGAAGATGAGCTTGACTTTCAGAATGAAAAGAATATTCAGACTTCCCTATGGTGCTCAAAGGAGATAGAAACGTGGCAGAACAAGGCCAAACCTTGCAGCCAGGTCTATTGCAGAAGTCATTACTTACAGCGCAGAAGTGGTGGGGCTGATCCACTCTTAGGTTACCTCATCTTTGATCTTGTCTAATTCTGTTGCATCAGAGCCAGAAGAAATCTTATTTCCTCAAGCTTTTTGCTTTGCCAGTGTCCATATTCTCCCTAGCATCAGCAGGACGGGCTGATGTCCATGGAGAACTGCATTTAAACAACCAAGATTTCTTCCCACCTAGCTAAGACCTCTCTTGTACGGAGTCCCATGTTCACGATCCCCCTCTGTGCACAGTTGTTATTCATTGGCAGCCCACCCAGCGACTTTTAGACAGAATGGTTTTTTCCACTTTTCCACCAAAATTTCCAGGGAAAGAAAAAGCATTCCATGGGAAATCGCCACCCTTGAAAGCTTCTGTCCCAAAACCACCATGCATATTGGCATCTTTCACTGGAAAAAAATAATTTCCCATACAAATTTGCCATATTAATGTCTCAAGCAGCTGCAGTCGTCTTCCTGTGCTTCTAAAATGGTGAAGGCCAAATACGCAAGAGACATCCGGGAAAAGCTCTTGAGATAAAAGTCAAGTTAAAGCTTTTATATAATTTTCTCTGCTTGCTTAGTATGACTTTAGTTCTCCCTCCTTCCATCATGTATTGAGGGCGATGCCTTGATTTTTCCATACATCAAATTTAACTTCTATTCAAAGCCTACTTCTGAAGCGTCATCCTCCCATACACATGTTTTGAAATGTTCTGCCCCAGATTTTCATGGTTTTCATGGTTCCAAGCCATTCACCATTAACAGCTATTCACATAAACGTGGATGCCATCATGGCTCGGGTGTTGGGCTGGGCTGAAAGTAATCCTGCAGATCCTTTGCCTGCAGCATTTTTTCAAGGTTTTTCTTTCCCACCCCAGGATTTCACGGAGAAGAGGGGAACCGTCTTATGAGGACACCTCATGTGACTTGACGGTCCTTCACCACCAGCCTCCATAACACAGGGAAGAACAGAGATCTGAGAAAAGGGGAGGCTGTGACCTTCTGTGTATGAGGATACACCACAATGTAGAAAATTGGGATCCCAGGGACCTGGGCATGGGGCCAATCACCTCTTTCACCTCTTGGCCATAAGGACCTTTAAGCAGATGGCACAAAAAATGTTTTCGACCAACCTCCATCCCCCAAAAGTGTTGCATATTCAACTGTCAGTAAGGCAGACCAGACATCCCCCAAACCAGAAATTTTTTTCATTCTTCTCTCCTCATTAGGTAGCAAAGGATTCATTTGTAAACATGTGTTTTCTATTTCTGCTCTGTCTCTGTCTCTTACGTGCCTGACACACAGGACCCGAGGGGTCCTGCACTCTGCTTTTTGATCAGCAACACATTTCATGGTTTCCAGAGGAGCAGAAATGATCGGTGAGATTTGGTCAAATTTGGAGAATAATTCCATGAATACGCAAATAAATAAAGAGGGGGAAATGCAGGAGAGACATTTTGAAAAGCACATTTCACTTCAGAAGTCACAAACATTTTGCAGGATGGCAGGAAAACCGCTAGAAAGTCGTTAATCTGGTGGACCTATATTGCATCTGGGAGACTCCCTAACTTGCGCTTCAAAGCTTTAATGATGGAAATACCCACTGCTCCCCATCAGTCTATCCCAGCCCTCCCATTCCCAAAGCCTTAAAATGACTTGCTAACGATCAGCACTCATTTCCTTCACTGCAAGACCTACAACCGCTTGTCCTACCCCTGGTGGACAAGAAGTTTATTCCTTTTTTCTTAGCAGTGACTCCAGCGAATGAAGCAATATTCCTTCCTGCAAAAATTCCTCATTGATCACACTTTCCACACCTTTGCTCAGCTGTGTCCCTCTCCTTTGAGCATTTATAATTGGATTTGGAAGTTTGAATAGGCAAGCCCACAATGTTTTCCGAATTAAAACTGACCAACATTAACAAAGGCAAAATTGCTCTGCAAGACCGCAGAAGTATTGTTCTCCGGCTCAGTTGCAACATTTTCTTGGAAAAAATTATAATTAGAAACCTATTTTTTATTTCGACACAAGAAGCTGCTGTGTTTTGAGTTTTCTTTTTGGCGGGGATATTTTTGGCTGGCCAACGAAATGAATTTGTGTGGATTTAAGCCTGATATGGAAAACAGGCCAACCTGTGACAAGCGCATGTCTTGTCCAGCATGAAATACTGGAGGTCTGGTTTATGTTTGTATTGCATATGTTGCACCTTCGCATTAATTTTAAGCAATAACTGTGACCCTGTATATCTTGTTTTGTACAGGGTTGTACTTTCTTTTGAGTTTCACAGGGATGTCCAGCAGTACGGCCACTTCTCCCACAACGAGCAGCAGCACCCTGAGGCTGTAATCTGTTGCCAGGACCCCTGCCAAGGGGGAACTGCATCCTTTTTTAATCCCCTCAGCTACTTCTAATCTTGCAATGTGGTGCTGACCTAACGAGAAAGCAGATTTGCACCACAGAAAATGAAGACGTGAATGGAAACTTTGGGGCGGCCAAGGGCTCCGACAGGATTTAGCCTCAGGTATCTTGCAAAATTCTTGCCCATGATTGAACCCCGTGGGCCTGCAGGAAACGATTGACTACAGGGGAGCTCACCCACATGGAGTCAATGCTTGGTTGCCTCCAAAGTCTCGTCAACCGTGGAAGAGCAGCGAGGAAACTCCCCTTTTAACATAAAGAGAATGGAAAGAATGAGGGGAAGGAAGGAAGACAAATAATGGTGAATTCATAGTGTGCCCAAGTGCTCCTAGTCTGCTCGACACAGTGCAGTGACCCCCATGAAATCCATGGTGACCTGTTTCCTCACCTGACCGAGATAACAGAAAGCCTTGTCTGCACCTAAATATGGCTTCACGACATTTTTGGATTCTGATGTGTCCATAAAGGTACCCCTGAGAAATAAAGGCTGAAAGGTCAGTCAGGAGGAAAGTCACAAAGCAGAAATAAAAGAGCTGATATCCTTGTCTAAAATGGACGCACTGCCCAAATTGTGCAGAAATGGGATGCTCAGCCCGGGATATCATGGGTTTATTTAACAGGGGCTGGGGAGCACAGCATCTCAGCTGAGAGCCCAGGATATAAGTGCATGCCAGAACACCCCACGCTGATTAAGCAGAACACGGAAAGACATTAGAAAAGCAGATAAAAAAGAATCAGTAGCACCTTTGCGAAATTTTCACTTAAATATATCTTGGGTCTTTCCTCCTCCATCAGAAAACGCATCCTTTGACTTTGTAACTCCCAAGGTGCAGCGATACCCCTATTTTGGCAGAACAAAGCAAGAACGGGCCAGAAGTGGTTTTTTCACAGATTTTTGTGCATCAGTTTAATGATAATGCTGCAGGAGGCCTGGGAGAAAAAACAAAATGTGGGCAAGAAATCACAAGCCCTCAAATCTTCTTATAAAAATTTCTTAAATCTTGACAGAATGACTAATGGAGCATATTAATGAAGGTGCCTTTCCTGCCCTACAGCTGTCCTTTTTTTCTTCTTAATTTCCATCTGCCTTCTCTTCTCCAGCACGCAGCAGAGCAGGGACCACGTGTGCGTGATCTGCATGCAGCGGGAGCCATCGCTGCTGACTCCTTACGCACCTTGTCCTGATTTTGCACTTTTAAAGATCCATAATCAATTAAATATCACAGCAGCCCTGCAAGAAAGGCAATAAATGCCCCCATTTCACAAGCAGGGTAACTGAAGCACCTTGAAGAGCTTGAGCTTGCCAAGCATTGCTGGCCGCAAAGCCCCAAGCAAACACCTGAGGAGGTCTGAGATGCAAATGCCCCAGAACACCGAAACTGTTCTTCCCTCACCGAAGAGGCACAGCAAACAAGGTGGCTTCTGAGATACCCAGGCTCCAAGTTAGAGCACTGTGGAATTTTGAGTCTGGCCTAAATTTTAAGCAAGAGTGAAAGTTACGGACTTAGTGTAGACTCTGCATGTGTAGGGATGGGAAGTGACCAGGGGAGAAGCAGTAAGTCTACCCTTCCTATAACTGCCTTGGAAATCTCCAACTTGTCAGAATCTTGTCCACAACCAGCATTAACCTGCAGCTGGTTTTACCAGTTTGAGTGGAGGAGCTGGTGAAAAAAGAATCTTATCTCCAAGGAGACCATCCAACCCATCTGTGGGGCAAGAGAAAGCAAAGATCCTCAGCCCCAAATGTGCCTCTTGGCAGAAGGGGAATTAAAGTCTCAATCCTTCTTTGCACCGTACGCAGCATCCACGGGTTCAGATCAACAAGGGTTTCTGAGTTGGAGCCTGAACATCCAAACTTCCACCTCTCCTTAAATTCTCTCTCATCTCCAAGGAATTCAGCTGGCAGAAACTCATTCACCCCTTGCTATTTAAAGGGCTTTCATCTACCTTTTTTTTTAAGAGAAAGAGGTTGATCTGTGCTCAAGAGACACCCTGGGGGGTCAACGTCTGACTTTGAGCATCTGTCCCACCTCAGAGAGCGCCCTGATTTCAGCACTAAGATGCTGCCGTAAGGAAAAAAAGAGATGCACCCCGCTCTGATCTGTAGCAGCCCATTCCCTTGAACATCCCGTTCCAAATTTTTGAGGGCTTAATTACCGCCAGTCCATAGACAATAACCAGAGATGGGTCAAATCTTTAAATGCTCTAAGGGGATGCACCCAGTGGAGGTCCGGGCAATAAATAGGCAGCAGGAATGAAGCAAAGTTGCTGGAAAAACATTTGCACTTACCTGGCGAGTCCTGTGTTCAGATTAAATCATATCCTGCTCGATCCTAGTTGTCCACCTGAGTTAAAAATCCCTTGCAGGGTGCGTACTTGAGAACATAAGCTCTTCTTGACAAGTTTTAATCCTTAGAGCACGTAGAAAGAGAAACCCTAATTCTTCTTGGCGTTGTCAGTTGACTGCTGTTAGTGGTTTCCTGTCGACAACAGCTGAATGACAAATCGAACTGGTTTGTTACACTTATAGCAATTACGGACTGGTAGTATAACCACACGGCTCATTTAGCACTAATGTTAGCACGTTGTCTACCTTAGAAGAGCCGTTACCCTCAAAGGCTCGGCGGGCTATAAAAAGTACCGTCCCGCTACAAACGATGCCCCAAATTGCTGTCATTCAGGCTGGCGTGAGTGGAAAGTCACCCCCTGGAGCCATAGCATGTAAAACTGGTCTGAAAATGGGAGGGGAAATATGGGTCCTTGAGTCTTCTAGATCGACCCATTCAGAGCTAAGAGCAGTCTGAGCCAATAGCAAGGGTGGAGATATTTATTGCATGCCCTTAACCTTTGGGAGAGTTTATCTCCAGTCAGGTTCTAGTCTGAACAGTTTCCCCTTTTGCAATCATCTAGGTTACGGTGTTGTAATCTTACTCACTTTCCATTTGAGGTTCTGTTTCTGCTTAAAATCTCATCTAAAGAGAGTGGTCATGTTCCTCCTCAGCGCTGGCTGCTTTTTGGCAACGGGTACAAGACGGCTGATGCCATTTAGGGCACAGGGGAAGAGAGGTATGGGAGACAGCTGACAGCACATCCTGATATCTCTTTATCACTTGTATGTAAGATCTTGTAAGATCTGCCTTCCTTCAATTTTGTGCAGTTAGCTACATGCTGTACTGCAAAAAGCTTTGCCTGGGCTGAGCACCCCATGCCCCCCCTGGAGCTGCTGCAGGCAGGGATCAGCTCAGATCTCACTACGCTGGGCTGTTCCGGTGCCTGCTATCCTCAAGGCTCTTTGGGCAGAGTTTTGTTTCCAACCATGCAATACCGTGAAGCCCCATCGTTCTCATTCCCACCCTCATCAGCAGGGTTTCAGACCCACCAACCCCTCTGAAGGCCAGGAAGATGATGTTTCTCACCGACTGATCCCGATGGATCTTGGATAGAGCCTCTGTCACACCAAGACAAGCAGAAAGGCAAGTCAGCCAAAGCTTCATCAAACAGGACAACAGGGATCCTGCCCGAGGCTGGCTGAACGATGGGCTGTTCAGCAACTCTTTTTTGAGATGAGGGATGACAACTTTATGCAAGAGAAGGTTGAATCTTGGGTCTCAGTCCTGCAGCTTTAGGTAGCATCGTTAGCTGATGGCTGGCTGGGGGATGGGGACAACCTCCCACCTGTGGATCTCTCTGGAATAGTGGGCATCAGGAGTGTTGCAAACGTTTGATTTTATGGTTCATTCACTAGGCTGAAAAAACAGCACAGCAGAAGAATCTAAAAAGGAACAACCCTCCACTTGCTTTCATTTTAATGCCCTCCAAATAGGTCAGTTTGGTCCAGGAACATGAAAAAAAAAGCAGAAGAATCTAACAAGCAACAGCGCTTCACTTTTTGTTTTCATTTTAATGCCCCAAAAGGGGGTCCGTTTGATCCAGGAACATGAAAAATCAAACTGCTGGGCTGAAAAAGAAAAGTCAAACCCAATCATTCATCTTTCATTTTTTTACCCTGAGCTGAAGTTATTGTCCAGACTCAGTTTGTCAAGCCACCAAGGCTTGAAGTAAAACTCTGTTTTCTGAAAATCAGCTACAAATCCTGGAAATTTCACCCAGCTTTTGTCATGGCAGCAAGCAGAAACTGACTGTGACACTGAGGGGGGGGACAAGGACAGGGACGCTGAGGCTTGCCTCTTCGTCATTCATTCATCCCAACCCAAAGGAGGTGTCTGAGATGGGCTTTCCTTACCTTTCCCTCCCTTGGCTCAGGAAGCTAAGGAGACGAGTGTAAACAGGATTTTTTAACTGAAGTCTGGGGAGATGGTGTCCACCCAAGATGTCTCCTCTCTGGTGTTTTTCAGTGAAGATGCCTTACTGGGTAGCCAGGTAAGATCGGAAGGGGAATTTTGGGTTCACTAGCAGTTCTGGAAAATAATTGACAACAAATATTTTGGTGAAAATGAAACTCAAGTCCTTTTTCCAGCAAAGTAGAGGATGAGCTCATGAGGATGGAGCCAGACTCTTGTCAGTGGTGCCCAGCGCCAGGACAAGAGGCAATGGGCACAAACTGAAGCAGAAGAGGTTCCAATTGAACATGAGGAAGAACTTCTTGACTTTGAGGGTGCCCGAGCCCTGGAACAGGCTGCCCAGGGGTGCTGTGGAGTCTCCTTCTCAGGAGATATTCAACCCCCACCCGGATGATGTCCTGTGCCCCCTGCTCTGGGTGAGCCTGCTTGAGCAGGGGGGTTGGACTGGGTGATCTCCGGAGGTCCCTTCCAACCCTTGCCATTCTGGGATTCTGTGATAGAGAGGTGGAAAAAACTCCGTATCAGTCCTGAGATTTTAAATCTCAGAAGCAAACTATGGGTTGCTGCAGTTAATTGGATTAGCAGGTTTATCAAAGGAGAATCATTGCACAGGAGCCATTTCAAGTCTTTGGAAAAGGTTTTGATTTTCTTTAGAAATGATTTCTAGTTCTTCAGGGCTTGGGAACTTTTTTGGAGTTGGAGGGAGGAATAATTCGCTAACTCAATATAAACACTTGGAAAGTTAGTTTTGGAGTCACCAAATTGCTTTCTTTTTACCTATGAAAAAAGAGGTGGGCTGAAAATTTCCACCATGATTTCAGTTGGACTTCAGGCGCAACTGTCCTTTGCTTTTGTCTTTGATGTTGATTCGCCTGGGAGAAACCCGTGGAGAAAATATCACCGATACCCCAAGGCAACACATAATGTAAAAAACCATCGCAATGTTCCATGACGCTGAAACTTAAGAAATCTGATTTCCTCTCGATGGCTTGGTGTTTAACACCCTGCTGGCGCTCACTGTGAAGCTTTTCCTCTAGCGGACTTCGTCTCCTCATGCCTTTGCTCAGCCACCTCTTTGCATCTTTGAAACATCTTCTCCTTTACCAAACCCAGCTAGAATTCACCAGAAAGCTTACAAGTCTTTTGGTGGGAGGGGTTGATGGATGGGCTAACAACAAAATTGGTTTGGGAATTCATAGGAAAACAAAATACCAACCTCTGAAAAAATTGAGAAAGAAACCCAATGGCTCACAGGGATGCTATTTGAATGAGGAGGGTCAAGGTTAAGAACTGTTCCAAGTGGTGGTGAAATATTTACAGGCCCTTGCCTTGTCCTTGAGGCACTCCACATGCCACCATCTTTCCCCTGTGTCCCTATACCACTACTCCACCTCCATCTACATGCAGAATATATGGTCCAAAACCCAGCTTCCCTCTTGCTTTCACCTGTTTTACACTGAAACAGCCCCAGCCCTTTCTGCCACATTATTCCAGATTCCCAGGACCCCAATTCCTCCCCATGCCACATCCCAGGAATTGTCAATCTGCATCCCACTCCAGGCTGGGCCTGAAGGCAAGGGTGGACAGCCCTTTCCATGGGAAAGGCAACTCCTCCGTCCCAGCATGCACATCATTTCGGCAGGGTGAGGGGTGGGTGTTCAGCATCATCCAGGAGGAGAGCAGGGCCAAACGTATGGGTGCTGGGGGCTTGTCCTTGCTGTAGGCTGTTTCCTTCATGTTGCTCAGAAACCTTGTGCCATCCCAGCTGGGAAAAGACATCTCTTAAACAAGCTGACCCAGACTAAACAGCAGAGCAATACTGAGAAAAGCCAGTCCCAGGTCCCTCAGTGACCCATGGAGATGAGCAGCCAGGTGACCACAACCCTCTGCACATCATCTGTGTTTGCATCCGTTCCCTTGGGGTGACCCGGGGACAGCATTAGCTGGAGACCTGCTGCCCTCTGTAGGTGCCTCTGCCACATTTCCAGCTTGACTGGCTCTCAGGTGGCCCTCCATCAACACCAGAGGACTTTCCTGGTACAAGTCCCTGTGCAGGGAGTGGAGGCTGCGCCTGGCTAGGACAGGATGGTGATGGTTGAGAGCACCACAGCCTCCTCTCCCCATCCCAGGGCAGGCTGAGCCTCAGCGATTTTGCTCTGGGGGAAAGGCAAGGATTTGGTGACCAGCTAAGAAGCAACCATTGATGTTACTCCAAGATGCTCCCAGCACGTGGTCCCACAGAATGGCCATGCTTCCCTGCTGGGAGGCCCAGCTCCTCTGTACTCTGTTGGCTGAGTGCCTACAAGGAGAAATTCCCCAAAGCCAGGAGTCAGGGCAAGAAGCAGATTGTTCCAATCCAAGCGGCATTGAACTGCTGCCGTTATGGAAGAGGAATGGCCATTTCTGCCCATTTCTAGTGGAACAGAGGCAGCTCAGAAGGTCCAGATGAGATTTAGCTGGCTATAGGGCACATCTACCTCATAACATTTGTGGTGCTCAGATTGGCACAGGAGATTTGCATTCCCAAGAAAGTCTGGAGGGAATTACCACTACAGCAGGCAATTCCCAGCTTGGGCTTTGCAAAACTTCATCCCAGCAAGGACCCAGGCTTGGATCCAAGTGTTTCCAAGGTGTCCTCTGGAAAAGATGCTGTGCCTAGGGATGCTATGGGATGTAACTCTTGGGAAGTGGCAGCATCTGCATCTCTGAGCAGAACAGAAAGGCCTCGCTTCATTTGAGAAGAAAAAAATAATGCAAACCATAGGTACGGGCTGTGCACCTATCTAATCGCGGGTGCCTGCTGCAGGTGCTTGGGGTTAGAGCCTCATCACTGGGAGAGTTGTTGCTCTTCAGCGGCTCCCCACCACATGTCTTTTGGGTGAAGACAACTTAAAAAAGATAAATTCAGGCCAAAACCCATCCAAAACCCATGAGGAGACTTCAGAAGGACCTGGCTTCAGCCTTTCACTGGTGTCTTATGGCAGCTCATTTGAAATCCATTACACAACTAAATTAAAAATAAACATTTACAGAAGAGGGAGTGGGTGGCAGTGTGTGGTCTGTTACTGCGATGAGATAGATGTCCAGCCTTGGTAGCGACGCCTCTGCTTGTAAACTAACCCTGCTAGATCTGGTCTCTGGCCAGCTGACCCTGTCTGGCCACGTCCACGCAATTAAATGCTCTTGGCTATCAAATCTGGGTGGCTACATCCAACTTGTCTGTGGGGAAGGGACCCTGGTCTTTCTCATTCTTCAGCCACGTCCCAGGATTGCCCGTCCCACCTCAAAACCAGAGCAGGGACTGTGTTTCACTAGGCTCCTGTGCCCATTCCCATTCCCTGACGCCGTCTGGTTCATCGGCACGGACCCAGTTTTTGTTTTGATGAGATGTTGCAGGAAACGTTGAGCCACCCGTTTGCTGCTAAGAGCTTAGATGCAGCTGTAAGTCTGTGTCAGATGGTTTTAGCATGAAGGCAACAGCACTTCCATCTCCCTGGCCCCCCTCCATCGTCAGCGGCCCCAGGAAGGGCGGGTGCAAGCCGTCGAGAGCTGATCACCAGGCTGAGTTTGCATATGCACATCTGAAATCTGACAAAAAAGGGTGCTGGTAAAGCAAAAAAAAAAAAAAAAAAAAAAGGTAAAAAAATTGCATTTGCATCAGAAACGTGAAAATGTTGTTCCTCTCTTTTCCGAGCCTGCATTGCTGTGTGTCCTGGGGCACCCGCTCACCCCCGTGCTCGGTGCTGTACAGACACAGCATCCAAATTCCTGGGGGGCCCCGGCTGGTGTTTGAAGGAAGGTGGGAAGTCCCAGCCCTGTGATGTGGTTTGTAAGGCCCTCGTTGGGATGCTGGGCTCAGGAAAGGGCTGAAAACCTCTCCCTGATGCCCATGGGGGAGAGGAGGGACAGTTTAGGCAGGAGAAAGGAAGGGTTAAAAAAAAAAAAAAAAAAAAAAAAAAGGAGGCTGTGAGGGGGTTTCTCTTGCAAAAGCTGGCTGTGGGAAGGGGCCTGGGTGGTTAGGTGTCCATTGACCAACACTTAACCCTTCGCGCCACCAGGTTTGCAAAGATGGCCAGTGGTCCTGAGACGCCAGATGAGCAATAGCAGCACATGGGGCCAGAGGCGTGGGATGATTTTGAGAGCTGTCCCCAGGCTTCGAGGGGTTAACCTCTGGTTCCTGGTGAAGGAACCAAACCCCCTCTGTCCCCTGCCTTTGCTTCTGGCCCCGAGTCAGCCAGCAGCTGGGGCACATGCCTCTATCAGTCCCTCCTAAAATGGTTTCCAGCCCCACTGGGAAGATGTGGGAGCAACAGGCGCTTTCCCAGTACAAAAGACAGGCAAAGGCTGGTTTCTGAGCTGGTTTCTGCCCAGGGATGGATGGTGCCAGCAAGCAAGTACTAGCCACGGTGCCCAGAGATACCCACCCCAGGGCTTCCCGGAGACGCTGATGCAGCCTTGCAAAATTCCCCTCCGCACGCATGCTGACCCCCGGGCAAGCCATGGCATCTGGAAAACATTATCCCAAAACTCTCCCGAGTACCAGAGGACCCCAGGCTCTTTGGAGAAGGGCTCAGAGCTCTCCGTGGCGTGCAACGGGAACAGCCACCAGGACACCAGCCCTGCTTCATGTCGGGAAGAGCCACAGGATCCTTTGGGAGCACAGCAGCTCTCCGGGAATCTCCTTCAAGTCTTTTGGGTCCCTGCCTTCATCCCTGGTACCCCTCCTCCCTCGTTTGGGTGCCGGAGTCGGAGGATGTTTAGGACCCAGGCTGTGCAGCTCCTCCCTTTCAGGTCTCTCCAGGGTTATTGCTTGGTGGGAGGTAGGTTCAGGGCTTGGTGGTATGAATGAAAGAGAGAGAGGAAATCTGGACTGAAAAGCTCAAACTGGAATAGCTCGCCCGTCTCCAGGCAACAGGCCTGACGCAACCGCTGGGGAAAAAAAAAAAAAAAAAAAAGTCCCTTAAATAAAAAAAAAAAACACACACACACACACACACAGATTTCTGAAGCGAGACAGAGGAGGATGAGACAGTCTCCTGAAGGCACTGGTGACACCGCTCTGCAAACACCAACTTGGAGACCCGAGGCGGCAGGAGGGAGCCAAGATGTCTGTGCCGCCGTCCCTCTGACTCCGTCCCCGGTAAGTTTGTTGCTCGCGTTGGCTCGGAGGTGCTGGGGCTGGAGGGGAGCGCAGCCACCCTGGGGACACCCCGCTGCACCCAGGACCCGGGCTGCCTGAGAGATGCCCGGTGCTGGAGGGGACCCCCGGATTTTCTAGCCCCGCGGAAGGGGGTAGCAGCAAGGACCAGGTGCCTGGGGAGCATTGGGGTGGGGGCGATGGGGACCCCATGCACCATGAAGTTCAGTGCTGGGGTCTGGTGTGCCGGTTACGGCATGGGGGGACTGGGGACTTGCATTAACACCCCCCCCCCAACACAATCCCCTGCCTTGCCAAAATCCCCTGGAGATGGCCGGCACGGTGGCTCCCCATTGATTGGAACGGGTTGGAAATCAGAGCAGGGTTTGAGTCCTCCTTTACGAAGAGGCTTGTGGATTTTGCTCTCAGCCAGGAGCGGTGTGTGTGGGGGGGTACTCACCGCCTTCGGGGGGGGATTTTTTTCTGCACTGGATGGGGTGTAACGGAGAAGAGTCTGGCCAGGTTTTGGGATGATCACCTGTTGCTCCCTCTGCCCCCTCCCCGAGATTTCCAAGAGCCCTGGGAAGGTTTGTCAGCTTGTGCAGCGCAGACATGATGGGATGAAGCGTGGTGGCCTCGCAGGGCGTAGCTACCTTTGATTTTTGATCCTCGCTGTGCACCGAGCGGAGCAGGTTTCCACCTGCTCAGGTCTGGCCCTTGCAGCTCACATTAACACCGAAGGGGGGGGGGGGAAATAATAATAATAATAATAATAATAATAATAATAATAATAATAATCACCCAGAACTTGTTCAGAGCCCTTTATAACAGCTCGGGGCTAATTGCTAAAATAATAGCGCCAGCCCACACCCCTCCCAGCACAAGCGCTTGTGCAACCCTAGCGGGCGCACCCCGATGCGATGCACACCCCGGCACCCGCGCCACCCAAACGCTACAGCCGGCACCCTCCCTGCTCCATCCAGACTGACACCTCTCCCCAGCGGGCACCCCCGCAGGGCTGAGGAGACCCCTCCCTGTTTTCCTGTATTATTCGGCCCTTGGGAGCTTTTCTCCATCGGGGACCCCAGCAGGGTAAAATGGGTGAAAACCAAAAGCCTTGTTCCCAGTGAGGACCTATGTCTGGCTGGCACCGTGCTATCTCGGCTTTGTCTGCTCATCCCCCGTATCCTACGGACTCCCCACTTTTCAGGGGGAACAAGCCTGGTTTGGCTGCTGTGGGTTTTCTGTCTGCCAGCCATCATTTCATCCTACTGGGGAGCTGCTGTTTATTTGCACCTCAGGTCTCCTCTGCTTTCAAATATCCGTTTCAGTGGTACCTCTTCTTTGGGGGAAGGGGATCTGTACAACACAAAAATAAAGCAGAATATGAGGCATCTCCCGGGCTCTGAGCTTGCAATAGCTCCGCAGCCATTAAGTGTTTGCAAAACGTAGCAGAGACACTGCAGAAAAAAAAAAAATAAAAAAAATAAAATAAATAATAAGCAGCCTCAGGGGAACGTAGTCTTTCTGGGGGAAGGGAGAGGGGGTCTGTTGGCAACCAGCTCACCTTAAATTAACATTAAATAGCAAAGTGGAGCTCAGCCCTGGGAGAGGACTGAGTCCAGAGGCTGTGTGATCACTGCTCGGGCAGCCGCCAAGGCGGGTAATTGGATGGGACAGGGAGCATGTAAAGGGGATTAGGGGATCGCCGGGGGGCTGACCCTGCTCCCCCAATCGCTTTAACTTGGAGCCACGGGGTCTCGCGTGGGAGCTGGCCCTGGCGCTTCTCTCTGCAGGGGGGGGGGGAGCTCAGCGCTGGGCAGAATGAAGCCCAGCAAAGCCAGAAAGAGGTGGGTTTGGTTTTGTTGGGTTTTGGTTTTTTTGGTTTTTTGTTGGTTTTTTTTTCTGAAAACATACCCTTCGGCCTTCCATGCTGCATTGAGGGAAAAATAACTCCCTGTGCCAGTCTCCTGGGAAGAGAACATTTCTCAGCCTGATCTGGCTCATTCCCAAGGAGTCCCAGCCCTTTGCATTACCCGGGAGCAGAGGTCCCTGCCGGCTCCGTCTGCTCTTTCCTGGCTGAAACGCGACGGCGCTCGGGGTGGCAGCAGGGAAAATAAGGGAAGGAGGTGGCTCTGCCAAACCACAGGTCCTTCGGGGGCATCTCAGGGGACAGGTTAGGCGTGCCACCTCCAGGAGTAGGTCCCAAAACCTGCTAGAACCCTGGGGCAATGCATGGAGAAGCAACCCTTGCTCATAATCCATGGCTCCCTTCACCTCAAGAGACCTTGCCAGAAGATGACTAAGGTGGCCAGGGTGTCTTCCACCGAGAGGGTGTAAACTTGCCTTTGCTGCTGCTGCTTAATCCCTTTCCCTCTAAGAGTAATTATACCTGGGTTTGGCCGATGGGCTGAGAGCATTGACCCCCTCCAGCTTCCCAGCTTGCAAACACTTCCCACTCACTGGAAGGGTGGTTTGCAGGAATGCCAAATATCTGGCAATGCCCACCTTTGTGCAGGATTTCCACCTGACCGCTGGAAATCTGCTGATCGATGGGAGCTGAGCTGGTCTGAAAATGGAGCTGGCAGGGTCCAGCTAAAGCAGGCAGCAATCTCAGTCCTGCTTCCTCCAAAGGAGCCTGCTGGATTTTGTGCAGGGGGGGCAGGAGGGGCAAGACGCAGCTGGGCAGGGAGGGACAGAAATATTTGCTGGAGCATGTTCTGACTCTGCTAGTGATGCTGGAGATCAGCCTGGGAGAAACACCTTAGGGCAGGGAGTGCAAACGGGTCCCCTCTTCTCTCTGCATTTCTGCTCCGCTTGTCAGGCTGGTGGATTGGCTGGAGTCACCCACTGCTCTCCCCTCCTCCCTTCGTTGCACTCTTTGGGGGGCTGTCTGGGGGTCATTTGGGCAGAAGGATGTGCCAGGGTGAGCCCTCACCCTGCTTTGGGTCATCTGGGAATGGAAAGCCCCACTTCTTCCCCCTGGCCCCTGCGTATCTGTGAACGCCACATCTGCATCCGAAGGGCTGTAGCAGCAGGATGGGCTGCTCCCCCGATGCCAACCTTAGCATCCAAGTTGTCTGGGAAGTCTTCCCGGGGTTTGTTCGTGGCAGTAAACAGGCAGGAATATCCCGGAGCACTCAGGATCCCATTAAGCCAGGAGCCATACCCATACCTCAGCCCACTGCGTGAGGCATCTCTGTGACCACCTCTCCAAACCCCTGCAAGGGCATTGCATTCTGGATCAGCCCAGGGACAGAAACTCAGCTCCTCCCTGGGCTTTTGTCCTGTATTAGGCTGGAATTTGGGTATCTGTGTGTGGAGGGACACAGACAACGTGGGCAGCCCTGAAGGGAGGTCTGAAGGAAGAGTCAGCAGACCTGGACCCGCTGAGCTCCTACTTATGATGCCCAGCTTGGTCACTTTGGTGTCTTCATCTTGCCCCTGGAGGAAAGACCAAACTCACAGCCCACGTGAGTTTGGCCAGGAGGTCTCTGTGGACATTAGGTCCAGTGGGCAGTAGCTGAGGGCTGGGGACTCTGCCACCATGATTCCTCCAGTCTTGCATGGACAGGACCCCCCTTCCACCCTGCCCCAACTGTTCTGAGCAGGCAGAGAGTGTCTGATCCTGACGGCACCGATTTCAGTCGGGGCTCCCATGCTGGGGAAGTCCTGGCTTCGGAATCAGGCAGATCTTCAGGATGCTGGAGTCTTCATTTTTTGGGGGGGAGGGAGGCTGAAGGTCACTTTGGGACAGGTGAGAAAGGCATTGGGGAAGCAGATCTTTTTTTTGCAGGAGCAGATTTCAAGTGTTACAGAAAGGAATCAGGTGCCCAGATGCTGGATAACGTAACCCAGGGAGATCGGCTTTCCTCTGAGCCCGTGGGACGGCCAGGGGAGCGATTTGCTCTCCGTCTCGGTTGGAGCCCTGGGCAGAGCCATGTGCTGCAGCCCTGCTGCTTGGGAGAGGTGGTGGCAGGGGACCCCAGGGTGAGGAAGAGCTCTCCTCCCTTCATCCACCGCCCAGGGCCTCGGCGTCTCGGCTGCCTGGAGGATGCTCTGGAGCCTCCATCCACCACCGTGCAGCAGCCGGAGTCCTCCCTTACTCCATTGCTATGGCAACCCCCTTGCACAGGCATCTCTTCCTCCCTGCCCTGTGCCAACCTGCTGCAGACCCCGGGGGCAGGGGGGTGTCAGCCATCCCCACCCCATCCCCATCTTTTTGCTGTTCCGAGAAGGAAAGCAAACACGGCTCTCCCTCCACGGGTTATGCACACCAGGCATCGTTGCCCCGCCTATTGCTCCACCTCGATATTTCTTCAGCCTGCTGTCCCAGGCTCAGGGTCCTCCTTACTCACGAGGACCTACAGAGCCCAATGATGATGTTAGAAGGTGCAGTTTACTCTATGGTTTTCTTCTGCCGGAGATCAAGGGGTGTCTGCATGGTCCACAGGGTGACACCTATGGAGCAAACACCTTGTAAACAGTCCAGAGAGCCGCATCCCAAACTCAGTGGATCATAGACGGTGTCCCTGCGCTGATTACAGCCAGAGCATGGGGACCTGGGTGAGATGGAGAGACCTGAACATACTGGAGGTCAACCTCTCTATGTGTCTGAAGATCCGCAGAGCTTTATTCCTGAAGGCCGGTTGCGTGAACTGCCTACTCATTGAGAGGGAAATTGAGGCATAAAAGGGGCTGAAGTGCTTTTTGGAGGCCATTAACAGGCTGAACCATTACCTCTGGCCCTGTTTAATCCATGCCAGAAGTGCCATGCAGGCCCCCCTTCATCCTGCAAAAGGACTTTACGGTTGGACTGGATGATCTCCGGTTGGATTCGATGACTGTAAAGGTCTTTTCCAACCAAATGATTCTATGACTTCCCTCAGCCTGGGGTTTATCTCATACTGAGGCTCTTTTTTCTTCTCAGGGACTGGACGAGCAGAGTAATATAGACTCTTACAACCACTGCTGCTCCTCTGCAATAAAAAATGGTGTTACAGTAAGCTGAAGTCCACCAGAAATAGTGAATGGAGCAGAATAATTTGCTCTCCACACCTCTGCCTTGGCTGATAGTTTGTATTCTGCTTTTCCCCTCTCATTTCTGTCCTGAGTGTTTCTCCCTTCTTTTTTTTTCTTTCTTCTCTTAGACATCTTGCTCGCCAGCGTGTGACCTTCCAAAGCACCGTGTGTCCTTATTTACAGCCCTTAATCTGATGGGCTGTACCTGTGCTGCCCTGGTCCAGCACATACCAACCAATGCTGCTTCATGACTGCCTCATGTTCAAAGCTGACCTGGGTACAGGCAGCTGATAGAGAAGGTACAGGTGAATCAAAATTCTCAGGGGCATAAAACACCCGCAGGGTAAAAAGCTGTGCCTCGCATCGTTTTGTGCAATCTCTCTTTTGACCATGAGCAGCATCTGCATTTATTGTTATCCATCATCAGTGATGATAACGCAAAGCTTTTGTCACACCCCTGTGCCTCCTGGTACTTGCCCCGTCACACCTGGTTTGTCAGGGGATGTTCGCGTGGGTCTCCTGATCCCCTGCTCCAATGCATGGGATGTCCGAGGGTGTGCGATGGGGACAGGCCTTCTGGGCTGGAGGAATGGCTGTAGCAGGGTGTTGTGGTGGCAGATGGGGCTGCTGGACCTGGTTTCTTAGAGCACTGGACACCCCAGGAGCTTCACAAGCTGTGTCTGGGGTGAGATTTGCATTGCTGACCTGCAAGCGTGCAAAAGCCAAGCCTCGGGGCACGCCAGCTCCGTGAGTCTTGGCGTGGTAGGACTTCACACCCAATCCACTTTGACAGTCCTGTTATTTCTCCATCCTGGTCGTGTGCTTCTGCTAATCCCTTCGCCTTACGGCTCACAGGGTAGGTCAGTTAAGCTGACTTCTCTGATGGAAGCCCAACCCAACAAAGAAATTAAAGGGGTTTTTGTTGTCTCGGTGACCTGATGTGTCCTTGTGCCTTCAGGATTGATAGGATTCATGCAAGGGAAGGGGGAAGCCCCTGAGCAAAGGGTCTCAGCGAGGTGGGAGCAGACCCTCACCCCATTTTGGTGCTGAACTCCTGTTACCCCTAATTAGGCATGGCATGAACGCCCGACAAGAGTGATAATGAAGACAAATCGAGGGTTAATCACTTAAATTCCCTTGCACAGGCCAGCTTGGGGGGGAAACTGAGCCTGGGGCAGGGAGACTGGGAGTCTGTTGATCTGAGCCAGAGGCCGGGTTTGTTCCTGGGAATTAGGCAGCTCTCAGGCAGCAAACAGGTTTGGGTTACAGCCTCACGCGCAGGCATTTTTCACACGCTTACCACTTTCAGATCTCTTTTCCTACAGCAGGTCTTTCACCCAAGTCCAAGATATTGATAGGAAATTAGAGGTGGCTGCTTTCTGTCATTTTTGAGTTTGGACAGGCTGGGGAACAGTGGTGCCTATTTAGGGGGTGTCCCTACAGAGTGAATGAGAAGTTCTGTGTTGCAGTGGGGTGGAGGTGAAGGATGGGTTGAATTGCTGCTGCTTTTAGGGTAGAAAAATCAAATCCCTCCAAGCCTGCTGGGAGGTGGTGATGGGGAGGGAGAGATGGCAACGGGGGGGGTCGTGGCAAAGGGGATGCTCCAAACTGCTGTCCTGTTTTCATGGTCCAGTGCTGTAAATACTGAGCTGTACCCAGGGCTCAAATAGCAAGGGCCTTTTCCACCCTGAGGACTTTACACATGCTGAAACGTGTAAAGAGTTTGGGGGGGCTCTGCTTTGGAGCAATGGCATTCAGAAAAGTCAGCCTTACAATAAAAATATTATCTTTGCTCGGGGTTTACCAAATCCAGTAGCCCAGGGCGGAGCTGCTGCAGACTCTATTGGGCTGCTGGTTTTGGCCACCCTTAGCAATCTCCATCTCAACAGGCAGAGAAAAAGCTGAGAAGCGAGGGCTTTAAAGTCGTTAGGTGTTTTCCTTTATTGATTTCGGCAGGCTGGAGCTGGAGGCAAGTGAAATTCATTGGCATGCCCTCAGTTCTGCAGAGCATCCGTGCAAGAGCCGGTGCAGCCCCTGTCCCTCTGGCAGGGCAGCCCTCTGCTTTCCCCTCCCTACAACCTATTTTTCAGTGGAAGAAGGAAAAATGTTGCCGCTCCAGGCACGAGAGCCGCTGGCTTCCACCTGCTATAGTGTCTGCGTTTGCTCTCGCTCACCGTAAAACTCTCATTAACATAAATAGGAGCAGGAACAAGACCACAACATGACTAATTCGCCACCCCCAGACTGTCTGTGTGTATATTATCAACTCCTCGCTCAGCTCATGTGCCCGCGCACAATTGTGGGATAAATCTTGCTCCCTGGTGGTGTTTATTTTAAATCGAATCTTCTCCCTGAAAAGGTTCGAGAGGCATAATTACGGTCTGGATTTCAGAGTTACGCGCGTCTTTGTGGGCGCAAATCGCCGGGAAAAGAATGGCTGAGTAACTCGGATGGCTGTGGTTTAGTGCATCCAGCTAGAAAGCTGCATACGGCCTGGCTGGTCTTTCTGGGCATGTTACCAGGCAGGCAAAAAAGTATTTTGTTTTGCGTTCGACATGTAGATGAGAGCTCAGCCACGGATGAGCTTATGACCTTGAGAAAGTCTCTTATCTGATCCTACCATCAAATGAAAGCAAAAGCTGCTTGAGCTTGTGGAGTTGTTAGAGTCCTCTGGCCCACCAGGTCCCATGGAGGCAGGTTTGGTAGGCCAGCTTTGGCTGTGGGCACAGCTTCTCCATGCCCACAGCCCACGGCAGGAGGAGCTAGGAGTCTTCCCAGGACTCTCTGCTAGCCCTCCACCAGGGTGTTGTCAAGAGGAACACTGGGACCATTCCCAGTGGGCAGACTGGCTGTATCCAGTGATGGAAACCGCAAGTCCAAGTCTCTCTGAGCGCAGGCATCTGAACCCACGTTGTCCCAGCACCCCAGTTGCTCCCACATTTGGCTGGGGACCATGCTCCTGCCCTGAGCCTGATGGACAGGAGGGAGCTGAATATTAGAGCTGCAGATTGGCATCTTTAGTAAACCCAGACCTAAACACAAATCTGTGAAACTGGGGGGAGAGGGTGGGAAAACCACTTCTCCCAGCTCTCCTTTTGGCTCAAACTCTTGGGAGGAGTTTGGGTTCTCTTACTTCACCTGGTCCTGTTCTGCTCAAGTGGAAAGATGTAGATTTGCCAGCCAGGAAATCAGCAAAACAGGGCTCATAGACACCCTGACCCCCAGCAACAGCCATTGCTGTCTCCAGAGGGCATCAGGTTGTGTGATACAGCTCCAGAGGGGTTTGTGAATGTGTCCTGGCTTCCTTGGCAACCCTTTCATGGCCCCTTGAGTTAAGACTGGAGATGTAGGTAACCAGAGCTTTCCTAAAAGCCAGAACCTGCCTGTTCCTGCCCCAAAAGTAGTCAGATAGCTGAGATGAGGTAAGACTCCCCAGGAGCACCTTGGCAGCATGCCTCTCCCAAAGCCCTCGCTCCTTCCGCTGCAGCAGGATCCGTCTCGTCTTTCTTGCTCACGTTTCCTTCTCAAACTGGAAGCCAACCATTTGCTTTTCTTCCAGGTGTTCATCCAGGGCCAGCGTGGTGCATGAGTGGGAGCCACCGCTGCCACAGCTGTCTTCCAAGGGGCTGCGTTCAGCACACCGTGGGAGCTGGTCCAGCCCTGAGGCTTTTCCCACCTCCATCCCTGGCCCTTTGCAGCACAACCCTATGCCATTTGACTCCCAGAGAGGATGTCTCTACCCAAAATCCAGATAGAAGAGGTGCTGGACAGCACGGATGTGAGCTCTGGAGGTGCTGCTCCTCCTGATGACCACCTGAGGAGCCTCAAGGCATTGACGGAGAAGCTGAGACTGGAGACCAGGCGCCCATCCTACTTGGAGTGGAAGGCGAAGCTGGAGGAGCAGGCATGGAAGAGCCCCCAGCCAGCGGGAGAGGAGGAGGAGGAGGTGACAGAGGCCAAAAAAGCCACAGGGGAGACTGTCCCCTTGAGGAAGGTGCAGCTGCACCTCAATGGGAGCCCTGCCCAGGACAAGGTGACTCTTACCTCAGGGAGAATAGGTGGCTTTGAGAGCATCGATGAAGCTTTGACGTGGCTCAGGAAGGAACTGGTAAGTGGTTTCCTGCCCCTGTTGGTGCACTTTTTCAAGAGGGGGGAAAAAAAAGAAAAATAATGAGGAAACAAGCAACTCCTTGTTTCTACCTGTCTTCAGCCCTGGGTGAAAAGGCAACAATCAATCATTGTGTTTTCTGTGGCTGGTGGGAGCAGGAGTAGCCCAGGGAAGAGAAAAGATGAATGCTAGAGCATCCATAACCTCAGAGAAGGAGCTGGGACAATCTCAGCACACTTGCTGGGATCCAGCAGGCTGGGGAAGTATGGTCGCTCGCACTGGTTAGGACTTTTTAGCAGTTTGTCCCATCCCCTGCTTCTCTAATTACATCTCAACCCTCTGATGAATACAGCAGGGATGAATACCCAGTGAATGGGTGGGCACTGCTGGCGTAATAGCGCTTCTCTGATGGGCATCATGAAGGGACACCTCGTCAGGGCTGTCGGAAGCATGACTAAGTCCATCCCCTGGATCTGCGCTTCAGGTTGTGGCTGGTGGTGGTTTAGGAAGTCCCCCAGTGGGAGATAGTATGCTGACCACTGCATTTAACAGTCATTAGTGGATCTAACCCTCAAGTGTTTGCCTAATCCCCCCTTTTTCTTCTTTTTTTTTTTTTTTTTAACCCATGGCTCTCTATAAGGTCTTGTGGTAACCTGCTTCCCCCAAGTCACTTCTGCATGGTGAGACCAAGTGCTTCCCTTTGTTTCAAACTGTTGTGGGTTCCCCTTGTTCTGACCATGCAATACCTAACAAATAATATTCCTTTTTCTGCTGTATGCATGGTGCCAGAACCTTATCTCAGACCCCTCCTCATCCAGCTCTTACAAGTTCATTGTCGGTTGGCTCCTGCTTCATTAGAAGCTGATCCACATCTCTGTCATCCTCCCATCCCAACCTTGGGCCCTATCTTACCTATACGTTTATTTCTGGTAGCTATGAACTGGTAGTTTCACAGGGAGGAAGACAAGACAAAAATGCTATACCTATGCTAGGAAAACACACAGAGCCAGGGCACAGGTGCTGGAAGCTCTTCTTTTATATGTTGGGTTGCTATCATGGTCTTTGGCACAAATTTGACCTGGACCAACTAGCACTGACGCAAGCAGCTCCTAACCCAGCTCAGGAGTCAGCACAGACTGGGGATAATTCCCAGGAGGGACCGTGGATGCAGCACATCTTTTCTGGAGGCCACAGGAGGTCAATAGGATGGACATAACCAGATCAGGGCAGCTGTTTTCAGGGCTGGAGAATGGGCCCCGGTGCTCTTCATAAGCGTAGGAGCAAGCAGACACCAAGACCACACTTCCCAGCGACCCTTCCCTTCTCCACATTGGAATGAAAAATCGTTATTATTTGGCCCACCTGACTGGAAACAACTCATGTCCTGTGGCTTTGTTTCTGTTGCCTAGTTGGAAGTTTGCCTGTGAGTCCCACCAGCATTTGCAACTGTACTGACAGCAGAAATATTTGCAACAAGGTCTCTGTGAGCTGGGACATCACTTGTCAAGTGCATCAGATGCACTTGTGAAAGTGTTCTGGTGCAAATGCTTTGCTTTTGATAAGCACTGAAAGCCTTTGAAGAAAACTTCTCATGCGCAGCCATGAATAACAGCTTTTAAAAATTCCTTGGGACTTGTGCTCCAGAGAATTTATATTTGTCAGCTTTTTGTTGCTCTTGCTGAATTGGCCCAACTAGGCTGATCTCTAGAGAAGTTATTTACAGAGGTGGTTCTGGATGTCATAGTATGGGTGGTTGAGATGTTTCTCGGGACCATGGCTTTCACCAGGCAAGTGCAGTGTTTTCAGGAATTGAAGAGTTTTGAGCTGATCTCCTCAAATCACTCAGTGCTCCTGATCTGGGACCTGAATCTGGGTCTGTGCTTGCATCCGTGATGCAATATTAAATTCACAGTGCACTTGTTGTAAGCCCCAAATCTTAAGATGCTCAAAGACAGTCAGAAGCAGATTTGCCTTCTCAGAGCCCCATCTCTTAAAAAATTTGGTTTGTTCTTTCAGTTTCCGCCCATGATGGAAGTATAAATTGTCTCAGAGTCCGATTCTACCCTTTAGACTTGGGTGTGGTATATAAACCACCGTCTGATGAAAAAATCAAAGTTTAAATTAAAGAGGAAAAAGGGCAAAGCAAACCCTAATTGTTCCTCACTTTCCATTTTCCTGCCTTTTAATTATACCAGTCTTTGCTGGATCTGGATGTGACTCATGTAATTTAGAACAATTTCCCCAAAAAAGAGAGCATGTATTTGACTGACCACACAGCCAAATAGCTACGTTGGCGGCACTATTGTTGGGTAAGAGCTGCCAGCAAACAGTGAGAACACAGCGAGGCCATCGCATCACAGGATGCTGGAACAAAAAGATGCATTTCACATTACATTTCAAGGGTGAAACACGGTTTCTTTTCAAAGAAAGGAACAACCTTCCACACATCCCAACACAGCCAGGATTTTTCCTTGTTTATCCCCATGTTGTAATAGTAAAGCAAAAGGGAAGGCTTAAGAGCAGGAGATGGTTATGTCTAAGTTGATAATATTTATTTAAGGCAGGAATGAAGGCCAGAAGGGGCAGCATCCCTCAGACAGCACCCTGCTTGGGGCAGCCAGGCAGGGGGCCAGCCGCCCACACCTTGGGTAAGGTCACCCTAAGTGGGCAATCAATCCTTCTGGTCTAGCTTAGCGTAGGAGACCATAGACCTGGGAGCACCACACAACCCAGCCTCACCCCAAGCAAGTGTAGGGTATGCCAGGCAGCTTTCTGAAGAGGATCCAAAAATGATTGCATCCAGCTCTGGAGCCCTCAGCACAAGGAGGACATGGACCTGTTGGAGCGGGTCCAGAAGAGGGCTACTGAAATGCTCCGAGGGCTGGAGCCCCTCTGCTATGGGGCCAGGCTGGGAGAGTTGGGGGTGTTCAGCCTGGAGAAGAGGAGGCTGCGGGCAGAGCTGAGTGCGGCCGGTCAGGGCTTCAAGGGGGCCCATAGGAAAGGGGGGGACAAGCTTTTTAGTAGGGCCAGCTGTGACAGGACAAGGGGGGATGGTTTTAAACTGAAGCAGGGGAGGTTTAGACTGGATATAAGGAAGGAAGAAATTCTTTCCAGTGAGGGTGGTGAAACCCTGGCAGGGGTTGCCCAGAGAGGTGGTGGAGGCCCCATCCCTGGGAACATTCCAGGCCAGGTTGGATGGGGCTGTGAGCAACCTGATGTGGTTAAAGGTGTCCCTGCTCCCTGCAGGGGGGTTGGACTCGATGACCTCTAGGGGTCCCTTCCAACCCAAAACATTCTATGGTTCTATGATTCTATGATCCAGTAGTCATAACCGGGGTGAAATCTGCCTCCGCCACACTGTCCTCTGCTGCAGGGTGAATTCTCCCTCACTCTACACAGTTCTTCATGAGAAGTCAGTTTAGAGTATGTAGGATTCATCTATCCAGTGAAAGGGCAAAAGCTGGTGTATGTTGAGATTCCGGTCCAGGAAAGAAGAACAGCAGCCTGTGACCATACTGACGGAAATGCAACGATGCAGGGAACGCAGCTCCATCACCCATGCTGTGCAACCCTCAGCACAGCTACCAGTGTTTTTAGGCTGGGTTATTTCAATGGCATGGCCCCAGCCTTGTCTTGGCTTGTACCAGTCAGCACCCTGCCAAACAGTTAGAGCTTCAGGAGTTTGCACATGCTGGGGACTGTTCCCAACAGGCAATATGTAGGGGACCACCCAAATTTGGAATTAACTCTATCCCAGCCAACCAGGAGAGGCAGCAAAGTGAATTTATTAGTATGTGTATGCCCAAACTTCCCCTTGGCCATGGTGCTACAGAATGGGCTATGGCATGGGTCGGTTTCTTGGTCAAGTGATAATCCAGAACTGCCCAGTTTTAAAATTAGAGTTAGCTGTAAAATCTGAAGCATTACTCCCAGTTCACACAAAAGGGGAATTTGCCTCCGTGTCTCCAGAGTCTACTCTGGTTCAGGTTCAGCCAGGTTCAGGCTCCTCATGTTTGAAGGACAAACCCAAGGTCTTACTGTACATCTGCTGTTCTTGGTCTTTCACCCCACACGACCTGTCCCAGGACCTGATTCTGCACATCAAGTCCTGGCCCTGGTTTATAGGGCTGACATATGCCCACGGAGCTCCAGCCAGCCATGTCAGCTGGGACCTGCTGAGAATTTGGCCCTGAGAAGGTGATGTATTCAGACATGCAAACTCCTGCTCTTGTTTTTGCGCTGAGAGGCTCTGTGTAGATGTATGAGCAAATTGCAGCACTCAGCATGTGCTGAA
Organism: Butorides virescens; assembly: GCA_017310255.1. Lineage (NCBI taxonomy): Eukaryota > Metazoa > Chordata > Aves > Pelecaniformes > Ardeidae > Butorides > Butorides virescens. Next base: position 44,209 of record JADKXX010002773.1, read on the forward strand.
CCGCCCCGGGGCTGGAACACTTCTCTCCCCAACTCCTCCTGCCTCTTCTTTGCCCTCGTGTTTGCCTTTGTGCTGTCAAGCGTGGCTGCTCTTCATCAATGCTGAAAGTAAAGCGATCAACAGCCTGGGTATGATGACAGACCCAAGGATCAGAGTGGTCAGGCTGTATTTTCCTCTTTGTTTTTGAAATTTGTCAAGTTTTACAGGTTCTAAAATTAAGCCCCCAAAGTCCTCTTCCTTCTAAATGTGGTTAAAGAGCAAAACTCTGCTATGAACTGGGACGTCTTAGGACAGTTCTGACTTTGTCCCAGTAGGAAAACGTGCTTCACATTTCAAATTCACCAACATTTGGCACCGAAATCTGAGGTGTGTGAGCCAGATTGCAGGAAAGACTCTCGAAAAGGGACACAAATGTCTGATGCTCTGTCCTGGGAAATCGTAAAACACTTATGTTCTGTTGGTCAGAGACATTATTAAACATTAACTGCTGTTATCTCCATTTGCAATACTAATATTGGCTGAACAAGTACTTAAGTGAATTTAAACAACGGCGCGGCACCAAAACAGTGTTGACCTGAGCCTTCATTGCAGATGGCTCTGTGGCTGCTCAGAGGTGGAGAGGAGGAGAAGGATTCTAGAACATGGATATGGTGATGGAGATTGGCCTGCATTGGGAGGCCTCTGCTACATAGCAGGTCCAGGAAGGATTTTTCTGTATTTTTATTTAAAGCAGTAAAAGGACATGGGCACAGGCACCAGAGCGGGGTCATCTCTACTGTTAAACTGCTAGAACAGGGGCGCAGTTTAGGAGTTACTGCACAACAGGACAGTCCCCAAGGGACATCCACCCCGTTTCGGAGAGAGAGGCTTTTCCCGTGGCAGTGGGCTTTCTCCTAGGTACAGCATCCCAAATCCTGGAAGCATTTTATCACCCCTTAATTTAATAAAACACAGAGGTAACTACCGCCCTCAGGAATGGTAATATGATTAATTCTGAGGGAGTCAACACAGGCTAAACCCAACACTGAAGAAGCATGAGATTTGGGACCCATGTCAAGGCTCTGCATGTGCCAGCTGGCAAAGGTAGCCTGGACTTTGGTGGCGTGTAACTCCCAGGCACTGCAGAAGGAGATCAGATACCTTGTCTGGGGCTGTGGGTTGCACCACAAGGGTGTGAGCATCTAAAATTAACCATGGCAGGGTGGCATCTGAGCAACTTTGAAGTTGAAGCCTCAAAACAAAACACAGGCTGAAGTGACTTCTCTGAAGTGTTTGGCAAGGGCGTAATAACTGGCCTGTGCTTCTTCGTGCTTGAATCCAAGTGACTGCACTCACTTAGGAAAGCACAAGTTTAGGTTTAAGTTCCTTTTGATCTTTTGGAAATAAAAAGGACTAGCCCCATGGGAGCAGCCACTTCTCCATGGACCATCATCCTGAGTTTCATGGACCAGACTGGGATGCTGTCCATGGGGCACTTCTGTCTTGGGAAGAGGTCCCAAGGAGCTCCACACCTCCATGCCATGAGGTGCTCTCTGCTGATACATCCCCCCATAGCAACGCAGGAAGATGGACCACTGGCGATGAGAACATTATTGGTCTTCCTCTCTGTGACCATACAGTTAAGGAAAACTTGAAGACAAGTCTAGGGTAGAGCTTCTTCTACCTATTTGGGCTAAGCCGCCTAGACTGGACAGCAGGCAAGGATGCATCCAAAACTTGCTCTCCCTCCCCCGTATTAAACATGTCTTGGAGAGTCTCAGGCTCAATCCAAACAGAAAATTCTTCCTGGTTTCATAAGACTTCAGGCCCCTCTGGTCCAGCTCTGTGTTTCAGTCTAGGAGCTGCAGTAGCTCCTCTGCCAGGAAGGGCCTGGGTTTGGTTCCCTCTCCCACCCGGGGAAGTTGAAACCAGCAGCTTGCCCAGCCCAACAGTGTGCTCCAACCATGCAGATGAAAGGCAGCTCTTTGCCTGCTGGAGCCGGGCGTGCCGAAAGAGGCGGAGTGTGTTAAAGAGGGGTTTGTGTGAGCAAGACACACCTGAGGCTGTTCCTGCATTTGGCATGTGAGACTCAAAGGAAGCAAAATGCACGGCTTCTCCTGGGTGCTCCCCTTGGGTTTCTTCAGGACATTGCACAGAGTGTGTGGGATCACACTGTCGTCCCACACAGAGATGAACTGGTGCATCGAGTTACACCGTGGTGACTGGCCCGGTGGGTGAATGTGTAAACCAAAAACCCATGGCCGCCCATGATGTGGCCCCTGTAATCCCATTATTTCTTTCCAGGAAGCTTTGTGAAGCTTTGCTGATGCAACAGTGCTCCTGTTAAAAAGAGATCATTAATCATTTCTAGAGATGGTTTGGTCTTCAGCATGGGGCAGATTGAATATTTCTACTACTCTCGAGGAACCTCTGGGAAAGAGAAGGAGAACGAGGATTTCTAGGTTCAGACCCAAATTCTGCTAATATTTGGAGTAGTTTTGAACAAAGCAAGGTTTGACGGGACAAGTCTATGGAGGGAGGACAGGGTATTTGCATCTCAAGCCAAGGCTTGGCGATGAGCAGGAAGAGCGAGAGAGGCCGTGCCCTGCAGAGCAGCCCACCCTTTCTGCCCATGGTGGGGCCTTTAGTGGTCTGCTCCCCACCCAGCCATCACCCCATGGACCTGCTTCCGTGGGACCTATCACCGTGCAAGGCACTCCCGAGCTCTTGAGAAGCCGAGGGGGCCTCCCAAGGGCAGCAAGTGGTGACAACCCTCATCCCCTGTGCCATCTACTCATTGTGAACCTCCTTTAGTCAACCGTTGCCAGGCTTTGTTCCTCACCATTCTACCTTTCTTTCTGGGAGGGCAGAAGAGGGCTTTATCCCCCTGGGAAAGCCTTGGCTGATGGTGCACATCTGACAGGCCACCCTTGCTTCCCCGTTCAGCCACAGAGCACAGCCAGGCAGGGTTGTGTCTAAGATGGTGTCACAGCCTAGACCATCAATGTAGATGGGTGGTGGGGTTGCCTCATGCCACATTGCCTCCACCCTACAGGCCACGTGGCAGCAGAAGAGGCTGGTTTGGCAAATGCCAGGGTGAGCAGGTCCGATGGGGGTAAGGAAGGGTGACTGGAGATTGAGCACCTGAAGGATGTGCCCTGAAGGGCTTTGTCTTCCAGCTTGCGTGAAGTCAAGACGGCTTCCTCAAAAGGCAGGGAAAGAAAAAGAACCGGTCAAAAAGTAGAAAGCTGGCTTGCAAGGGAAAAAATAGCAATCTCCAACTCACATCACGCTCCACAATGGCCTTGTAGTTAATTTTTAACCCCTTTTTGGTGCTTGGGGTTTTTTTAATCCCACATTCCTCAAAGCATTTGTTGACATTTCTTATATAGCTTGATAAACTGACAAGAAAGAATGAACCAAGGGTCAGTTCAATAACACCCACGATTGCCTTCCTGATAAAATATCAGGTTGCAGCATTCATTGTGAAGCAGGGAAAAATATCGACAAAATGAATTTTTCTTCATTGCAGCTCACGCAGGAGAAGAAAAACCTGCTGAGTGGCATTACTCTGCTGGGGGCACGGGCTATGAGTTCTGCAAGGAAATAGTGTGGTTTTTTGAAGAAGGCAAATGGCCACAACCCTGCCAGATTTCACGAGAGAGAGAGAGGGAGCAAGATTTGCTCTGAGATTTGTGCAAAGGTGACTTAATCCTCTCCAGGCAACCAAGCTGGAGTCCAGTTGCTGGCTGAGAGCACAAGGCAAGGTCCTCCAGGGTGTCTCCATGGTGCAGGAGTGAGAAAAGCCTTGCTTGGCTTGGATTAACTTCCATTATACTCGTGTCAGCTCTTGGCTTAGGCTCTGAGCACACAGCATTGCAACGGGCTTCCCGACAGCCACAGAAACCAGCTGGAGCAGAGCCAGGTTTCCCTCCAAGCCTTTCAACCGCCTAAGGTGGCTGCTTCACCTTGCTGCAAGGGGCAATCCTGACATCTTGGGAGGCATTGCCTGGAGGAGGAGGGATTGTGCCATCTTATGGAGCAACCCCCCAGGCTGCCGTGGTAGACAGCCTTACTGCAGCAGCCCATGCATCAGGCATCAAAAAGGTCTCATGTAGAAATACCAGGGCCACCTGTGGAGCCTCTAGAGGGGAATTGGACCTCCTCCCTTCCCTTCTGCAGCTTCATGTACAAGCCATCAGATTGGGAACAAATTTACCCCCCAACCTCCAGCTCTACATCTGCACTTGTAAACAAACCAGCTCATTTTCAGGCCTGGAGGCAAAGTGGGAGGGTCTGGCCACATCCATGCTGTTAAAACCCAGACAAGGTGGCTGTATCCCAAATGCCTGCTGAGGATGAATCCCACTGTGTTAGCTCCTGAATAGTGCCTGTGGGGAATTGCTTGGGACTGCGAGAGCTGCCCTGAGCTCAAAGGATGCCAGGACCTTGCTTGGAATCAAGTGGAGAGGCTTTGTTGCAATGCACTATTTAATGTATTTCTACAGATGTAGTCTGGGTCCATTTCTGAGCTCACTGAAACCATGGGGAGCCAAGAAATCAGTGATGCACATCCAAGGAGCGAGGTAAAGGATGGATTTGGGGACAGGGCTGGTCCACAGTGCAGCTGGAGATGGAACTCGGGGCATTGGTGAGGACAGCACATACCCAAGGATACATCAGAAGGGGAAAAAAAGGGGAAAAAAAACAACCAACCAAACAAAAAAACCTCCAAAATCAGGAGCTTTGGTACCAAAGGGCTCCTTCCAGTGCAGTTCGTGTCCCGCAATGGAGGCAACACCAGGGGAAGAGGCAGGACATTGCATCGGGGCAGGCGTAGGACTGTTTTCCAGCCAGTTTTGCTCCCTCCTTGTCTCCAGTAGATACAGAGAGATTTAAGCCACAAGGTTTGCCAAGAGCTGTTTGGCGTCTCTCCCACCACTCTTCTCTTCGTGGCTCGTGGTTTGTTGCTTTGCTGTGAGGAGGGATGTGGGGTGGGACACGGGGATCATCTTCTTGGCATCTGCTCTTCTGCCTGCTTCTCATCCCCAGTCGAAGGTTGATTCTTGCACCAAGTGTTCACCTCCTCCCTTCACCACCCCCACTATCCTGTGGCAATAAATTTTCTGCTTAATTATAAGTTGGAATTAAAAAAAAAAAAAAAAAAAGCAGCTCTTTTCTTTCATCACTTCTGAATCTTCCACCTTATGGAGTTAGGTGCCAGGGGAGGAAAAAAAAAAACCCTCTGAAACACTTAGCTCATTAGCCTGCGGGATAGTTGTCCTCTCTCCTGGGGGAAAACATGGAGGTCCCACCCCAAGAGCCACTTTGAATCAGCGAGATAAGCCACGGGGGATGTGGAGGGACATGTTCCCAGCTGTCGTGAACCAGCTCTGATTTATGCCGGCTGCAAAGCTGGGCTGAGTATTTGGGGATCAGTTCTCTGGGGTTCTTTTAATTGGCCCTTCCCACCTCTAATTGCTACTTCTCACTGTAGCTGCTCCCTTATGAACAAAATTAATTTGGGCTTTGCTTAAGGTTGAGACGGAGGCTATGAAACCTGTGCTGATGGATACCTAAGCCAACGGCTTTGGCATGGCTGGTTTTAACTCCAGCTTCCTTGTGCTCCTGAAAACCTGAGCAGGCACAGACTTCCTGAATGCTGAAAATTCACTGTCCTGAGCTGGTATTTGACTGGGACGCATTGCTGGCTTGGAGGACCCCTGTGTCCCTCCCAGTTCTTTGCAATGGGGTAGCATCTCTAGCTGAGTTACATTTCCAAAGATTTGGTGCAGGGACCAGCGTGATGAGCAAAATTTGCTGTTCCCTTGCCAATACCCTCTTCCCTCCCCACCCTCCGTCTTGTGTTCCAGGCAGAAATGCGCCTGCAGGACCAGCAGCTGGCAAGGCAGCTCATGCGCCTTCGCAGCGACATCAACAAGCTGAAGATCGAGCAGACCTGCCACCTGCACCAGCGCATGCTCAACGACGCCACGTACGAGCTGGAGGAGAGGGATGAGCTCTCCGACCTCTTCTGTGACTTCCCCCTCGTGAGCTCCTTCAGCCTCTCCACGCCGCTCAAGCTCATCGGGGTCACCAAGATGAACATCAACTCCCGCCGGTTCTCGCTGTGCTGAAGAGGGGGAAGAAGAGGGAAGGATGGGGGAGAAAGAGAGAGAGGACTGGGCAGCGCCAGGGCTCTCTCCGCCTAACGGATGGGCGAAAAGAGGCCAAAGAGGGGCAGAGGAAACAGGAGCAAGCAGGGAACCCGCAGCTGGTCTTGGTGGCAGGGCAGAGCAGCAGAGCTGGGCACTGAGACAGCGCGGAGATGCTCATTGAGCAGACAGGACCTGCACGGAGGAAGCATGGAGAGCATCTGAACCCAACACGCGCACTTGGCCTGCTCCTTTGCAAAGTCCCTTCTCCTTCTCTTCCCCCCGCAGTAACTAAGGGAATGTAGCTCCAGTGTGGCTGTTTGCACTTGGAAATCAAAGGGGGGGGGGTGTGTCAAGATCAAGCACAAAGCAAAACAAAATCCCTGTCCCCTTCCCCTTTACCTCCTCCCAGGCTAGAGCCATCTCTTCGGAGTCACTCTTCTCTCTGGATGTCTCCTTGGGCATCGCTTCTCAGCCTCTGCTGGCTCGAGCACAGGGTCCATGGGGCTGCTTCAGGTAGGAAGCTGATTTCCAGTGGAGAGGAGCCCTCCCAGAAGTTGAAGGACTGCAGGTTAAATGGCATGCAGCTGCAAGAAGTGGTGAGAAGATGTGTTTGTTGACTTGCTCTGTTGAGTCCAGTGTACTCTAGCTTAATTTTGCCTGTGGTATACATTATGGACAGATCATGGACACATTTATATAGAGACTCCAGCCAGCCAGAAGTCACCTGTGTGCCCTAGAAGTTATACCCAGAGCAATATGTATTCCTGATCTTGTTGTCAGCAGTGGCCACAAGACACTGTGTGGTTACCCCCGCAAGCAGTGAGGCAAGGGAGGTAACATACGCCAAAGACATCTCATATCAGATAAATCACCCCAGGCTGACATCCCCCCAACAGCAGCACCAGCAAATCCTGGATCCTCTGTAGCAACACACATCCATCAGAGAAAGGAACTTCAAGAGGAGAAAAGGGACTTTTGTGTAATGAACATAAAGCGTGACTATAAAATTAAAGGGAGAAATATTGCTGCAATGAGCTTTGGACACACAGCACTGGATTCCCTCCCTGCTTGGCAGTACGTAAGATGGATGCTGTATTTTCTTGCCTTTCAGTGCACGCCTGCCTGTACATGGCACGGAGGGCAGAGACACCCACGGTGTAGCCCAGCAAGGGCAGGGACTCAAGCCATGGCAATCTTGGGACAGCTGGCACCCAAGACAGTCTCGTCTAGAGGGAACGTGGTTGCCTGTAGGCTCTCCCTCCTATGCCAACATCACTCATGGCCATGTCAGAGCGGTGCAATCTCTCAGCCCATTGCCCCAGCCCAACTCTGCTTGGGCAAGTGGCAGAGAGCTCTGCTGCTGAGCGAACGTGACTGTGTCCACGTAGCACCAGCCCAAGCCCTGGGGACGAGCGGGAGATGCAAGCCAGTGCTGAGCTGAAAGCTGTGTGGCTCTGTTGACGTGCCTGTACCCGACCATGTCTGTTAAGCTGTGTGTGTGCATAAGTTGTTGTGTGTGTGCATGTGAGCCCACAGGATGCCTCTCTTGGGAGGTTGAGTGGTGGACCCACGTCTTTGTTCCAAAACATGATGAGAACCAGAAGCCGATGAGACTCTGCCGTGCCTGGGAAGATGCAATGAGGCTTCAAGGCTTGGGGTTTCCACAGAGAGCTTAGGCTGATGCAGAGAAGACAAATAATTCATCTGCCTCCACATGGGAGGAGCAAATTAATTAACATCATGAAGAGGGTCATAGCTACACAGGGCTGGGGACTGGCAGGGAACTCTGGAGCTGAGTTTAGTCCCTTATCTCCTATAGTATGTAACCTCTTGGTGATGCCTCCCCCTCCACTTCAAAGCTCACTGAGTATCATTTCTTTCTGCTAAGGAAGGAGGTATTTGGGGCACTGGAGCTCTACCTATACCAGTAAGTTAATCTGTGCCATGCCTGGGTGCTGAATCTTGTGCTACCCAGTGGTGAAGGTTTAATTGGGTTATGGCCAGACTATTACTTGGCCTCTGGACAAGACAACCAGCCACGATGCCATTTAGTTTACTAGTAGAGAAATAGCCTTATTTCCCATGGACATCTTGAAAAAGGAAAAAAAAAACCTCATTAAAATTCTTCTTTGTTTACTTTTTTAATAAAAAAGAAAAAATCAATTTGTGTCCCACATGTTGATTTTCAGAGGCATTTTCAATCAAAAGGTAGCAATGACGACTGTTCAGTGAAAATAATGCCTTGGAAGAGGGAGACTGGTTCCTGGTTCTCTCTAGGATCAGCTAGAGCTGACGATAGGGTGGGCCTGCCTTTGGGCTCTTGTCTGGTAGCCAAAAGCAGGAGGTTAGTACAAGCACAGGCTTAGGAGGTCATCCTATGTGGCATTAGAAATATCAGACGTCTGGGTTCCAGACATGTATTTTCTGCATTAAGTGGAAGGGGGGATGGTTATAACTGCCAGCTGTTTGTCGAAATGCACAATTTTTTAATTATAAAATGATGTCTGTATTGATTTCTGCCTCTGGTCTCTCACTGTGTTCCGTGCCTCCAGCTCTGCCTGGAGAGCATTTGGGGAAACCCCTGGCTGGTGTGTTCAAGGTTTACAGGTGTGCAAGGTTTCCAGTTCCTCTATCCATACACATCACTGGGACATCCCTACAGCTTCAGCATTGCTTCGCCTTGAAGTCTGGAGGAGTGTGGCAGGAAGAAATTGAGGTGGGAACACATATTACGTATTTGGACAAAAATGTATGGGAAAGAAAGCCAAAAAAAAAAAAAAAATCACTCTTATGTTAGGTGCTGTTTTGTTAGTCAGCCACTGAGCCAAAAGTGGGTCCAGGCACTTAAAAATATACCAGGCTAGGGAAGAAAAATAAATAAAAGCATGTCTGATTTTTGCTGGACTTTGTTTAAAAAAAAAACAAGTCATCCAAAGGTTGGGTGGGTCTTGAGAAACACGAGTTCAGGTCATTGCTCCCACCACAAAACTCCCAGAAAGGAGTCACCAGGTCTCAGCTTTCTGCAATGAGATGGTTCATCCCCCTGAGTGATGGTTCCTCTCCTTCTACAAGTGGCTTAGAGCCACGTCCCTTTTCCTAGGTGAGCTACGATGCCTGCGGAGAAAGGCTGGTGGCAACCAAGGCTGATGCTTCTGGGATCCACCCTGAGAATACGCCTTAATGTGTGGGCCACAGAATCAAGGCCGTGGTATCTCCATCTGGAGCACCAGTGGCTTCACTGAGGTGGCTGCTGCTCCATTTATTTGAAGCAGGGATCTACTGGACATTGATTCAAGGGTTGTCCGCAACCACCCAGCAGTGGCACATGCTCCCCGGTGAAATTAAAGAGCAAGTCTGAGACTACCCCATGTGAATAATTAACTGCATTTTTAATTTAGATGGCCAGACTAGAAGACCATGGATTTCTCCAAGCTAACTAGAAGACCAAATTTCAGAGGTTTTTTTCTTGCCCCCAAAAGCTCCCATATACGCAGATTCTGGATGGAGTAAGTCAGTCTAGTATTTAATTGGTTACATTTTGCTTTTACTTAAAGCAGTTCTAAAAAGATTAATTTAAAACTGAAACCATTAACACCTCATTTTCATTCAAACATTATTTTGTAATGAACAGTCAAAATATTTTCCCTAAAATAGCCTTAACGAAACTTTTCCACTTTGTCTCTTCCAGTGGCTATCAGCCATTCATCCAGCTAGACCCAATCCCTGCAGTTTTAGTCAACCCAAAGCAATATTTTTTTTTCAGCATGAAAATGAATTGGCCCAGCTTAATTTCTGGCTTCCTTTGGGTCAGTTAAGAGGAAGCACAAAGCAATTTTATACATTTTAACTTACAGTCAACCGGCCACGCTCCTTGGCGTAGTGGTCTGCCACGAGGTACTAATGGACAAGACCTTGCTCGTCTGTCACAGCCCCAACGCAGCAACGATGGAAAGGGTCGTTTTTCCTGGGAAAGTGCCTCATTCCTCACCCTTTTGGCACTGGGAAGCATTACTGTATAATCGGTGAGTGATATGTGTTTCGACGTTGCCCACAGTTGCCTCCATATAACCCTTAATGAAATTCAATAGAGATATCATCACAGAAATACCCCGATAGGTCCCGCTTACACCGGGAAAGCCAGGGAATGGCATGTTTAAGGACGTGCAGACTGAATTTGCAGATCGCCTCTGCTGTATGGTATTTCAGCTATCACAGTCTAACCTTTTTTTGTATATATAATATATAAAAAAAAAGCAAACAGCTGAAGTATTCCCAGCACCTCATTTTTATTTTTTTTTCACAGACTGCTGTCTGCTAAGTGGGTTTTATTTTAGATCAAGGAAGACAGAAAGGGGGGGGGGGAAGGAGACAAAAAAGGATTGCAAGGAGGAGGTGGCAGGCTACACACTGAAACCAGAATCAGACTCGCTTCCCTCGCTGCACGTTTTACAACCAAGTGCTGTGTCGGAGGAGACACGCACAAGGGAGCAAGGCATCCCAAAACCTCGGGAGCAATCACCCCTCGGGCATTGCTTATAGCCCAGCCGGTGTCCAGGGGAATTATGCAGCAACCCAAAGGAGGAGCGGCACCGAAAGATGTGCAAACCGCTCCTGAAATCCTCACCGGTCCCCATGCTACCCAGGAAATCTGGAAAGCTGTATAACACTGGCACCTCCCTCCCCTCTCCGATCAGTTGACACCCCTGAGCCCCAGATGACCACTTTCACTCGTGTGAAGCTGGGCCCTAAGCCGCAATGGTTGGATTTTAAGGCAAGAAATCATCAGATTTGGGGCAAACTCTTGATTTCAGGCTTTCATCTCTCATCCTTTCAATCTACTTTATGAAGAAGGACCAAGACATCAGCTCCATGCACCCATCATTCAGAGCAGTCAAGACCTGGACTTGCCCCATCCTTGCAAAAGGCAGATGCTGCAGAGTCCCTGTGGTCCGAGCCTTGGGCAAGCCAAACCATCCTGGTCACCATTGCCTTCAGCATCTCAATGTGCTGCAAAACCTTCTGGGTCAGCCATCACCAGAGGTCTGCAATGCCCAAGCCCCAAGAGGTTGGTGGAAGATGGTTGTTGTCCCAGACTTGTCTGGAGCCCAAGGCTGCTGAGGAGCGGCTGGGGGAGCTGGGGGGGTTCAGCCTGGAGCAGAGGAGGCTGAGGGGAGCCCTCATCGCTCCCTACAACTGCCTGACAGGAGAGGGGAGCTGGGGGGGTCGGGCTCTGCTCCCAGGGAAGGGGCGATGGGACGAGGGGCAACGGCCTCAGGTTGTGCCAGGGCAGGGTGAGGTTGGGCCTGGGGAACAATTCCTTCCCCAAAGGGCTGTCAGGGGCTGGAAGGGGCTGCCCAGGGCAGGGGTCGAGTCCCCACCCCGCGGGGGATTTAAAAGCCGGGCAGACGAAGTGCTTAGGGCCAGGGTTTGGGGGTGGGATGGCAGGGTTAGGGGAACAGTTGGGCTTGGGGAACTTAAAGGGCTTTTCCAACCTATTCTATGATTCTAAGATGCCCAGTGCTTCACTGCTGCCTCTTCCCCAACACCCCCGGTCCCTGCTGGCTGCCTCAGATCCCCCCACACCCCGCCTGCTCTCGGAGGGGGAGGAGGAGGAGGGGGGCTCTTACACAATGTTTTTGTTCCACTGACAATTTCCCTCTGCCAGTTGGAACAGGCTGCTCATAAATTGCAGCTTTCTGGAGGGGTGTCAAGAGCTTTGCATTCTTAGATCATTGTCTCTCCTCCCCAGGAACAATGGGGGTAGGAAGGAGCTGCTCCAAAAATGCCATGTGCTACAAGGGGATTTCTTTAGGATGGGGATTGCTCGGGGAGGCAGAGGGAGTTTCCCCAACTGCTTTAGCTTGCAGCCTGGGTAGCTAAGGAGGCAGCTCAGTGGGAAGCAGGAATGCTGTTAACAGGGCTCTGTGGAGATCTGCAAAGGTCAGCTCCTGCCTACCACCCCAGAAAGGTAGTTAGGACAATTACCCTGTGATTATAAGGTGGACAATGAGACGAGGGATGCCCCAAGTGGGCTACATCACCACCAGCAACCAGGACCCATTCTCCAACCTAAGGTCAAGCGACCAATCTGGCCGAGTCTAACTACAGAACAGGGCAGCCACAGCCAAACTACATCTTAGGAATGGTCCCTGACCCCAACAAGCTCCCAAACCTTGCCTGGGGATTGTTGTCCCATGCCTAAACCATGGTACTGACTGTGATGACCGCCAAACAGTTGAACTCTGGTGCCTGGAAATGCTCCTCAGTTGACTGGTTTGCTAGCAGAAACATAGGCACAGCACAAAACATAGCAAAGTCTTAAAGAAGTTGTTCTTCCCTGCTTGACTCTCTTATAAGACCACCCAACACAGGTAGAGGACATCAGTCCTCTCAGATCCCCATGGGAAAACTTGGCCAGCTTGTTAAGAAAGGTGGCTATAAAATCTTACTTCTCTTCATTAGCTGCCAGTCTGCTCTGAGCGGTGGTCCCAGGGATGCCAGGATGTTCCCTAGACATCTTGGTAACAAGATGCAATCAGCACAAAAAAAAAAAGGGAATTATTTATCAGACGGTTCCTCACCATGTCGGAGGAGAGGAGGGCGGAGGGAGGATGCTCCAGGGGCTCTGTGGGGAGGAGCAGCAGCCACCAGCACCTCTCCGAAGGATGGTGCATTGCGGTGCCCCTGGAAATCTTTCATGCAGGCAAAAACCAACCACCAAAAGGCAATGAAAGATCCGCCGCTGTGTCCCCTGAGTGGGATCGGCCGTGATGCCACACAACAGCCAAGCTGAGCCCCCGCCCCGGGCAAAGGGGAAAGCTCCAAGCAAAGGGCTGGCTATATATAGGCAGCCACACTGACTGGGAACAGCCCTTCTCTGGGTTTTTCACCATTTTCCTATTTTCCTACCCATTTTTTCTTCCCATTTTCTTATCCAGAGGGAGGAAGGCTCCCCTGAGGTGAGCCTTGTTTGACAGTAACCAGGCCAGAAGGGGCATGGGATGGTTCTGTGGTCAGGGCAGCCCCCAGGAGAGTGGAAACTCTGGATTTCTCTCTATTTCTGTGCCTTCACCAGTGGCTGCTTAATGCAAAATATAGAGAGAGACTGGGAACCAGCTCACTGGGCTTGCTCAGCTTGAACCAGCCACAGCAAGTCCAGGTTCCTGGAGGGTCTCCTTGCCTTCCTCATGGTGGTCCAGCTATTTCTTTGGGATGAGCAAGGGCAGGGACTAATCTCGGTACATGCAAGCACCCAGATTTGTCGTGTATCACAGTGCAAGGCGAAATTTGCCCCATCGTTTGTGGTTTCTTCCCTGTTTCAGGGTTCTGGAAGAGAAGGAAAGGATTTAATACCAGGACTTTAGTACTAAGGGGTTTCTTTACACCCCCAAAATGCAAACCTTCCTCCTGGCCCAATATAAAGTCATTGCCACCAAAGAAGAAAAGCAGATTCCTTTGTGTGCTCTCTCTCTCCCTGAAGTCCCACTTCTGCTTCTGCAGGGCAGCTTGTACACCAGCCTCCTCCATAGAACCATGCCCTGTAGCTGGGTCCCTGTCTTCTTGCTCTTCATATATCCAGAAATGAATTCCTGGAGGACATGCTTCATGATCTTTCCATGGCTCAAGGTAAGGCTGACCTCCATAGCTCTCCACATCCTCCTTTTTCCCTTAAGATACGTAAAATGCTTGGAGAAACCTGATGGGTGGACAGAGGCCAGGCACCGTGGGGTATTTTGTAGACGACAGGCAGCAGCCTCACAATCACATCAGAGAGCTCGATCCAAGCACTAGAATGAATCTCATCCAGTTTCATGGGTGTAAATACATTTACATTTAGTTTCACTAAATAGCCCCTAACCTTTTTCTTCCCCCATTGCTGGCTGCTCTGCTTCCCAAATGCTGTTGTTATGTGCAGAAGCTTGGAGCAAATCTGACCTATAAAAACGGAGACAAAAAAGGCGTTCAACCTTTTCCATAATCATCCATCACTAGGCCATTCCCCCATCCATCAATCAACCTACATTTTCCCTGAAGTATGCTGTTAAAATACTTGCAAACCCCCTTTTTGTTACTCTTAGCATCCCTGGCCAGCCTTTGCTCCAGCTGGTCTTTAGCCCTTCTGCTTTTATCCCTAAGTACCCAAGCAATGCGTTTGCACTCTTCTTTCATTTTCTCTCCTTATTTCCATTTCTTGTATGCTCCCTTTTAGCAGCTCAGTTCACTAAGAAGCGTCTTAATTAGCCAAGCAGGCTTTGTGCTGAAATTCCTGATTTTCATGTGCAAAGGCAGGGTTTGTTCCCAAGCTCTGAATAAGTTTTCTTTAAAAATGAAAGAAAAAAATCAGCCAGCTGTCTTGGACACCTTCTTCCCTCATAGCAACCTCCCGGTTCCCCAAGTAAGCTGAAGTCAACTCTCCTGAGGTCCAGAATCCTCAATCCACAGCTTGTCTTCTCAAGCTTCTCTCCAGATGCAAACCCAGTCACCTCACGGCCACAGGAGACCAAGCTGCCACCTCTGACCACAGTCGCCCTCCGCTCCTCCACGAGCATCCCCTTGATGGGGATGGAGGCAGGCATGGACCAAGGACAGCTAATCAGCCTGAAAGTTAGTGAGGGGAAGGCAAGGGTGGTCATTAAAGACAGACAGACAGACAGACACAGACCCTGATGGTGCATATTTTTCTTTCCTAGAAAACTGGGTTAGAAACAGGGCCAGCTCTGCTCTCGCTGGAACTGGCCTGGATCCCTTCCAGGTGCCAACCTACCTGCTTGCTAACCCTGCTCCGGCCTTTTTATTTTTCTTTCTCTCCCATTTGATGACCCAAGTGTGGCAGGGCAGGATCGACTTCATGCCTAGGGTTTTTCTGCATGGTTTAGCCACATTAGTTAGAACCTGGATGGGTTCATCACCCCAGCTCCCCATATGGCTGCAGAAATGTGTGTGCCAATGCACAGGAGAGGGGTAGGAAGGAGGGGACAGGGACAGGAGCCCTCAACTCCTCAGCCCCAGCTTGTGCTGCTGATGGAGCTACACGTCGTGTCTAATGAGCAACGAAAACACAGCCAAGGGCGAGCTCCACAACCAGCCCCGTGCTCCCTGGCACTTTCCCAAACCGCACCTGGGAACGGATGGGGTTGGAACATGGGAACATTGGTACAAACTGGAACATGGGCTGGTCTCCAGAAGCAGTCTGATGCAGCTGCCCTGCTGGGGGAGGAAGGACGTTTAGCTACAGGTATGGATGTCATCATACAGATGACATCATCTGCATCGTGCCACTTGGTTCTTGGGACCCGAGAAGAGTTCCTGACCTGTTTTGCTTACTAGCACAGATGTAGTTATAGAGCCTGAATCCAAGGTCTTGCATTTGCCGAAATTTCAGCTGCAATGCTTCAGCCAATGCTTGTGGGATCTGCAGATGCCCCCTCCACAAGCACCAGACCAGCCTGTGTTTCCTCGGCTTGGCCAGACATCCAGCTCAGCCTGGCCAAGGACTTCACTCATGTAAAGAGCTCTGGGACACGGTTTTCCCCTGGTATCTCTCTGCCTTCCTCTTCCCTTGCTCTACCCAGTGGGAGAGTCTCTCTTGAGCCTGACCATCAGCATCACGGCCCATAGGATGAGTTCAAGCCCATTTTGATGGGTTCAAGCCCAGCAGATCTGAGAGATGCCATTGTGGTTCAGCCTCCCACCCCTCTGAGCTTAGGATCATATAATCATAGAATCATAGGATGTTTTGGGTTGGAAGGGACCCCTAGAGGTCATCTAGTCCAACCGCCCTGCAGGAGCAGGGACACCTTTAACCAGGTCAGGTTGCTCACAGCCCCGTCCAACCTGGCCTGGGATGTTCCCAGGGATGGGGCCCCCACCACCTCTCTGGGCAACCCGTTCCAGTGTTTTACCACCCTCACTGGAAAGAATTTCTTCCTTATATCTAGTCTAAATCTACCCTGTTTTAGTTTAAAACCATCCCCCCTTGTCCTGACACAGCTGGCCCTACTAAAAAGCTTGTCCCCCCCTTTCCTATGGGCCCCCTTTAAGCCCTGATCGGCCGCACTCAGCTCTGCCCGCAGCCTCCTCTTCTCCAGGCTGAGCACCCCCAACTCTCCCAGCCTGGCCCCATAGCAGAGGGGCTCCAGCCCTCGGATCATTTTAGTAGCCCTCCTCTGGCCCCGCTCCAACAGGTCCATGTCCTCCTTGTGCTGAGGGCTCCAGAGCTGGACGCAGGGCTCCAGGGGAGGTCTCCCCAGAGCTGAGCAGAGGGGCAGAATCCCCTCCCTTGATGCTGGCCACGCTCCTCCTGATGCAGCCCAGGGTAGGGTTGGCTTCTGGGCTGCCAGCGCACGTTGCCGGCTCATGGCCAGCTTAGCTCGCCTTCCTTTCCCAGCAGTGCCCCGCGGAGTGTTTACTCCTGCCTCCCCGCTCCCCTCCCTGCCTCTTTGTTTTCCTTTCACTGCTCAGCGGCTGCAGGGGTTTGATCACCTGCGGCTCGTTAATTACGATGTGCGGCCCTCCTCCCCCTCGGCGAAAAGCGAAGAAAGAAAGGTCCCCTTTTAGCTTCTCCCCGGGGACCCGTTTTGTCTA
>JADKXX010002774.1:0-119281 GCA_017310255.1 Butorides virescens
AAACATTCTATGATTCTATTCTATGATTCTAAGGGACCACACTGTGACCCCTTTTCCTATGTTTCTTCTGGCCACTCTTGCTTGTAGCACCCAGATCCTCACAGTCCCTCTTGGGCCCGCTGCCCCCCTGCCCAAAGGGCTATTCAAACACATCCCGGGGGACCCCACGCTCCAGCCGGGAGCTGGGCGGCAGACGGGAGAAGGCAGAGACATGCGTCAGAGCTCCCAGAAGTCCTGCAAGGATAGAGACCTTGGAAAATGGAAGAAATGGGTCTCTCAGGGGGAGATAATTTTCGCCCGGGAGTAGCTCTCCATCTCCATCTGCGTCACGTGCAGAGCCGAGCTGGGAGTACCCGAGAGCCGAGCGTCGGCGTTTGCTGAGCCATGAACACGGGGAGGCTGGTGTCATTTGTCTCAGTGAACTGGTTATTAATTCTTGCAGCCAGGAGGGAATGCAGTCGCATTTCCTTGGCAATGCTGTGTGCTGGCAGGAAATGAAAAGGCAGAAATGTCAGATCTTCCCACATTTAGAGAGCACGCGGATGCCCAGCCAGACCCAGGCTCTGCCCAGCCATCCGCAAAGACACTGGGAAAGCACCTGGGGTGTGTGGGTGGTCACTGCCAACACTCAGGTCTACCTAAATTAGAGGTAGCCTTTTCAAGGGGGAGGACTTTTAGCCTTTTCAGGGGGGGACACCACAACCAGCAAGGAAATCGAAGCCCATGTTCATTTAGAAATTCCGGTACATACAAACATGCCCACGCATGGACTGTCAAATAAATAAGTAAATACGGGAAGGTTGCTTTAGTTCTCCGAGGGTTTTACCCTCAGCTCACTGCTGGAGATCAGAGCATCTCCTGAATAACATCAGCTCTCGGCTCAAACTCCCAGCAGGCATCGAGGGGGCTCGGGAGCTGCTCCCTTCCTCAGAGAAAAGATCAGATTTGGAGGAGGGCTTTGGGATTTGATTATTTCAGTTTCTGCTAAATCCTCTCCTTCTTCTCCTGGTTGCTTGGGGCTTACGGGAGAGGGAGGGTGGTGGGAAATGCCCCTGCCAGGTGAATGCCAGTGGGGGAAGTTGCAGGCTGGATTTGGAAGAGAGGGGCAAAAGCACAGCAGGATCCCTGGAGCTTCATGCTAGTCTCATCCCTGTCCCTCACTGCTGGGAAATCCTGTGTCTCACCAGTCTTGCTATACTCAGACCTCCACTGCCAACTGAGAGAGCTCAAAAGCTCTATAGAGGCCATTCAGATCTCCTCCTGCATTCAGATATTCCCCTTGCAACTGTTCCTCCAGGGAATTTGGAGGTACCAGGACACTCCTGGGGCCGTCTGAGCCAGCTCAGGCCAACTGCTGAGCCTCAAAGAGACAAGTAAAAAGCAGAGATGGCCAGTGCCATAAGTCAACCGGGGAGGAGGAACCTTCCTGGCTTTGCACATAACATTTTCAAGGATCCCAATTTCCACCGGCACCTTTGAAGAAGGGAGCAGGACATCAACTCCCAGAAAAAGATCAGATAAGGCCTCTCTTCCTGCAGAGATGGAGACAGGCAGAGAAGTCACTGAAAGGGTTTCTGCATCCCCAGCAACCTTTGAAAAATGGCCTTTGATCAGGAAAAAAGGCAAAGAAGCTCTATGCAATGGATGAATCTTTACAGCATTCAGGTTTGTGTCCCACAACACCTAAGCTTCTTCCACCCCCTCGCACAAGACTCCCAGATAATCCCATAACCCTCATTTATCCTTCCTAAGTCCCCTTGATCTCCCAGGTGCGATTCTTCCACTCCCTTTTCTCCTCCATCCCCCTGCCTCCTACCCATCCTTGGCTCTCAGGCTGTGGATACACCATGTCTTTGGCCTTGTTTGGACCTATACAGGTGCTGAGCAAGAGGGCAGAGACACTGCCTGGCTGCTGTGCCTGTGCTCTAGTGGATATGAAACAGCCTGAAGCACTGCCACCCCTGCCCTTCCTTCGGTGCCAACAGTAATGCATCTCCTGTCCCCCAACCAGCAACTAGCTTTACTAAAAACCTGCAAGAACCAAGTATCTTTGAGACCCTGCACCTCTAGAACAGCCGCAGCTGTGATTTGTCACATATTTCAAGGTGACTAACCTTGCAGACAAGCAAGTAGCATAGGTCTGCATGGTCATGTAAGCCCCTTTCTTTAGGAAACCCAACAAAACAGCGTTTCAGAGCCTTGAGTTGGCTGTTGGCTGTGCTGTGGTTTCATTTCCTCCAAATGTTGCTATGTAAACACTAATCAGTCCAAATTATTCAAATCACAACTGTCGAGCATGGAAGTAGCATTAATGAGGAAGAAAAGGGAACAGATCAGTAGAGCAGAAAGTGTCCTTTGGCTGGAGGTTGGTGGCTCCCATCCAACACATGCAACTCGCACCCCTTCCTCTCCCATAGGCCTCTCATGTCGGGAGGGAGCTCTGGGCCAGGTTGTCTAGCCCCATGGTTTCTGGCTGGCTAAACACTAGGGGATATTTCCCTTTTCATGGAGAATATAAGTACCTTGGGGTCTGATTCCAACCTGAGATGTCCCAAAGACTGGAAGGGCTCTGTCCTGCTCTGCTGCCATTTTCCAGACAGGGCAGGACCACCTTGGGTGGCTACTGCAAAACCAGGATGGGTTTGAGTGCAAGGCTCTGTTTTATCCTTCCAGTGTGTTTGCGCAGACTCGTGAGCCATTTCACTCATTTCCAAAGCCAGCTAAGCTTCAAGGCCCTCTTAACACCTATGGCCACCAGCCACAGACATGGTGGTTCCTGGAGGCAGACTCACACCAGGTCATGGTGCCTGATGCAGCTCAGGCTCATCTCTGGGAGACAAAGTGATTGCAGAATTCTGTCATGGTGCCAGATGAGCCCTCCATGTGGTTTGGACGAAGGACAGCACAAGCCTCCAAAGCCCAGGCCTATGAAGTCCATGGCAAATGCTTCCCCATGCAAATCTAGGTGTACCATGGCTGCAGGGATGCATGCATTCATCACCCCCCTGCCGCCTGTCTCCCCAGATCTATGTTAGACCAGGAAGACTATGTTGGACAAGGGAAAAAGGCTCTCATCCTGCCTCAAAGCTTTACTCAGCATGACCAGGCTCTTCTTGGCCTCCAAGAACCAAAGCATGGCACCTCACATGACCTTTGGTAACTCATACCCAGAACATTGCTACCTGCTTAGTACCCCATGCAAAGATTACAGCTAAATCCAACAAATGCGGTGCCTAGACCCAAAAGGGAAGGCAGATGTTACAACAGGTTGTTGTTTTCATGTTTGGTCTTGGCAAGACTGGGTAGACACCCAGGGTGGGTCCTTGAAGGTGTCTCCAGGCCTTTGCTGAGCATGGTGTAAATAACGCTCACAGCTCCGGGGCAATCATCTCACATCAAGCCCACCCACCCAGGATAAATTGCGAAGCTGAAACACCTATGGTGTGGACACCACTAGCAAAACCTCTCTAAAAACAGAGGACACAAGTGCACACCTCTGGCTACCCCTTCCCCAAGCTGACAGGTAGGCAGGCTGGTGCCGCTCTGCCAGCCTGTGAAAGGAAACTGCAGTTGGCTTTGCTACAGGGCAGTTGCTTCTGGAAAAGGAGTAGAAGCAAGTTGTGTGGTGGTGTCCCAGAGAGGCTGTGGGATCTTCATCCTTGGATGTATTCAAGACTCAGATGGACATGGTCTGGAGTGACCTGATTTAATTAGATCTGCACTGAGCAGGACGTAGGATGAGATAAGCTCCAGAAGTCCCTTCCAACCTGAATTATTCCATGATTTTAAATTGCTGCTGTGGTCTGTGCTAATAAATTAACTACTACCAGTCACCAGGCCAGGAATAAGTTTCACCCCTGGGGGCTACAGCTGATGTTGTTTGGTTGGTTGTTTTTTTTTAAATGAGCTTTTCCAGATAGTTTTTGAACATCGGTGACACCAATACCTGAAGTTGATGTGAACCACTCATCCAGAAACGTCATGGCAGAGCCTTGCAGGAGGCTCTTCGAAGGTGGGAACGGGGATCGCTCGGGGGCTGTGCAGATTCAGCATATTGGAGCAATTTTCAAAAAGCAAAGCAGGTGTTACATGTGGAAGGGGTAAACCAGATTCCAAGGATGGGCAAATTGACATCGTTCCATGGAAAGCTGCTGGTCTACAGAGAAAGCCACCCAGAAATCATCTGCATCCAGCATGGCTAAAGTGGGAAAACATCAAGTCAGCCCTTGAAGCCCTTGTTTAAACTATCTGGAAAATATCCCAGCTATTAAACGCTTGGAACTGTTAGAATAAGGTCAGGAAAAGAGAAATGACATTTGGGAAAGGAAGGAATGAACCTATCTTCAAGCCTTAGGAAGGGTGATTTTAAAACCTTCAGGGGGAAGAATTTCGAATTTGGCCAAAGCACCATGAAACACCTCCTGAGGTGTCTGGGTTTCCCTCTTTGCTTTGCTGACAGTCCCATTTTCCACCTGTCTGACCCAGAAATGTGGAAAATCTGGGATTTTGGCTTTGTGGCCCTGTTCCTTTCTCCGCTGAGGTATGAAAGGCTCTGTTGTCCCCATCTTTGCTTCAAGGGACAGAAGCCAATGCCTGTGCCCAGAAGCTGGAGGACGGTGTCTGTATTTCTCAGAGACTGACTGTTACCCCGTTTTCCACCCAGGCTCAATACAATTTGGAAAGTGCTTAAAACCCCGTTTGGTTACCAGAACTGTGGAACTCTTGCTGCAAGATGTTGTTGCAGTTAGAAGTTGACATGAAGTTGATGGGTTATTTTGTGACAGTGAAATTCAGTGTCGGTAAACGAGCAGACAAATTCAGGAACATCTTGAGGCACAGCTGAGGCTGGAAGAGTCCATGGGGGACGGATATTTTAGCTTTCTCTTATCCTTCCAGCATTCCCTAGGCATCAGTTTCTGGACACTAGCAGAGAAGCTAAGAAAATAGACCTGACCCATGAGGGCTGACGTTTGAAAATACAGTTCTGCAGGTCTGACCCACCTGGTTTTGTGTGCCCCAACCCAACAAAGATGTTTGTCTCTTTGGTCTCTGGACTCCTGCAATTTAAACTCCAGCTCTTCGTGCCTTGTGTGGTCTGTTCTTATGAACAGGGCTTGAGGTTTGGTTTTAGAGGGGTAATTTCTCCCCCAAAGAAAAGGTCTGAATTAGCCTCAGCTGTGCTCAGCTCCAGCTTTCTCCTGAAAAGAGGTGAGAGCGGTGGGGTGGGTGCATGCAACTCCAGAGACTCCCAGGTCAGCTCCTGGTACTCACCACGAAGGAAACCATCCCCATCCCTGCCTCCAAACACCTGATTTCCATATGTTTATGTTCTGCTCTGAGTCGGTGTTTGCACTGGAGCTAAACTGAGGCTGGGATTATATTTACATCCCCAAAATGTCCTCTACTGAAGGCTAAATCCCTGCGACTAGTAAGGATGCTCTCTGCACACAGGTGAGTGTCCTGCCTGTCCTCAGGTTGGGCCTTGCAGCAAAGTCAGTGATGGGGGTTAGGGCTGCGCTGTGGTTTAACCGTGGCCAGCAACTCAGCACCACGCAGCCACTCGCTCACTGCCCCCACAGCAGGATGGGGGAGAAAATCAGAAGAGTAAAAGTGAGAAAGCTCGTGGGCTGAGATAAAGACAGTTTAATAGCGAGAGCAAAAGCCACTCACACAAGCAAAGCAAAGCAAGGAATTCATTCCCTGCTTCCCATGGGCAGGCGGGTGCTCAGCCATCCCCAGGACAGCAGGGCTCCATCACGCATAACGGTGACTTGGGAAGACAAACGCCATCACTCCCAACGTCCCCCACCCCCCTTTCCTTCTTCTTCCCCCAGTTTCTATACTGGGCATGACGTCATATGGTGTGGAATAGCCCTGGGGCCAGTTGGGGTCAGCTGTCCTGGCTGTGCCCCCTCCCAGCTCCTTGTGCCCCTGGCAGAGCTGAGAGCTGAGAAGCACTTGACTGGTCCAGGCACTACTCAGCACCAACTGAACCATCCCTGAGTTATCAACATTCTTCTCATCCTAAATCCAAACCACAGTGCTATGTCAGCTACTATGAAGAAAATTAAGTCTGTCCCAGCCGAAACCAGGACAGGCTGTCACCCAGCCACCAGTACCCAGCAAAGTAACCCTGGACATCCCTTTCAGATGCAGGTACCCCCAAATCCTTGCATGGAGTGCTTCCTATGGGCTTTCAGGAGTCTTTGGCATTGGAAGCCTGAAGGGGTGCAGGGGGGGTAGGTGGAAATTAAGCCATCTGTGCCCAGCTACTGCATCCTACTTACTACATGGCACGTTGGTTTTCAAAACATTATTGATGCTGTGGATCAGAGCAATGGCAGATTTGTTACCTGCTCCCCAGCTGACTTTGCCTGGAGACAGTTTTGGGGTGACAGAATTAGCATTGCTGATCAATTATGCAGGCAAGATGGAGAAGGAGGAGGATAAAATGCCTTTGCAGCATGAGCCACTCAGGCATTTCACAAGGAAATGGAGAGCAGCGGGGGGGGGGGAGGGATTTGAGCCCAAACATCACATAGACAAACTGCTCTGGGCGGGGTCACCCTAGGGGCCAGCCTTGGCTGGGGCTTGTCCTTTGGTGAATTAGTTGGCAGCACCTTCCGCTCCTCACAGAGAAGGAGTTCCCCCCAATTTAGCCATCCCCCGCTTTGCTGGGCATCTGCTCAGCTTTCTGTAGGATGTCACTGAAGCTGATGGATGCGTTCAGCATCCTAAAGACTACACAAGTCCCAGCAGCTGTCCCAAACCCTGGGTAAGGGCCAAGGGGCACTTCACAGCACCCACCACCCAAAGCCAAAGGACCTCTGAACTGGCCCTGAGGACCCGCAGTCCTCAAGGATGTGTTTGAAAGACAGGAGCTGTGGGGTGGTGTTAACATCAGAAGAGGGTCCCCCTTCCAACGGGACTGATTTCAGGAGGGGGTTTATGGCCCGCTGATCCCAGTCTGACATATGTAGGGGCTAGCAAGAAGTAAGTACTTACCTGCTCAGGGACAGACCTTGCCCACCATGATACCACATTGCAAAAGTGGTCCCAAGAAACCCTGAAATTTGACCAAGTTAAATGGGAAAGAAAGAGCTAAGCAAAGATTGCTGTTCTCCGTCACAAGAAGATGTGTCCTTGGTCAGGTCCTGGCTTGGCCAGCACCCAGACCCCTGGCAGAAAGACCTCCATCTCGCAGAGACCATACAGCTAAACAGTGGGGAAGAAGTCTGGTTGCTCTACCATCCTACCACTAACCCCTTCACTTCCAGATTTGAGGTAGAAATCCTTCATTTTGTACGCAGTGGGCCAAAACTGTGTGAGGGAGTATGACAACCCAGTAGAGATGGCCATGGTCCATCGAGTGGGTCCATCTCCCAGCATGTAGGGACCCTCTTTGCTGGCACAAATGCAGCTAATGAAACCTACTTCAGTCTGCATCCATTTGCACAAAGCCTTATCATAGAATCATAGAAAGTTTTGGGTTGGAAGGGACCCCTAGAGGTCATCTAGTCCAACCCCCCTGCAGGGAGCAGGGACACCGCTAACTAGATCAGGTTGCTCAGAGCCCTGTCCAACCTGGTCTTATATGAGATTTATATGGGACTTCACCTCATATTAACCCCATGTTCTTTCAAGGAAACATGGCAGGGACGCAGAGTTCCTCTGAGGGCAGGACACAGTTCATTAGTGTGTAATTGTATGAGCAATTACAGCAGAAAAGCTCAAAGAAACCTAAAGAGAAGGGCCAGCCCCCAGCCCCAAGCTACTAGATCATATGCATGTCCTTGCACAGCGCAGACAAGATGCAAAGGAAGGTTTGATGGCTCTGGGAAGTGTAATTAGCTTGCAGTGATGAGTGGGAGACTGGGAATAATATTAGTGCAGCATATATCATCGTTTAAACAAGTCCTGTTTACTTATAACAGGCTCCCATGACCTGTGCCCTGAACTTAAACCTCCCCCTTTGCTCTCTTATCCACTCATCTCTGGGTTTGTGCATCGTTGGGCGAAAGTGAAAGTCAGTCTGTTGGTTAGCAAGCTCCCTTGGCCCTTAGGAAACGCAGATGAATAGATCCGGAAAGGGCCCTGGGAGGTTGTTCAGATCATTTCCCAGCCCTGTGGGAAGAGAAACTACACGTAAATCAGTGCTGGCGGCATCTGATGGTCTCATCAAGTATCACACCTCAATCGTGTACATCACCTTGTGTCCCATCTGCCCTGGGCTTTCTCTGCCACAGACTGAATGATCCCCCTTGCCCCTGCTCAGTGCCATGGCCCTGCATGCCCCAGTAACCCTGCTCCATCCCTTAGTTTTGCCTTTTCACTCCAGGATGATGCCCACGACGTAGAGAGGCTGGTAGCAAGGTTCTTCATCCAAGTCCTGCTGGTGTCTTCTGGATAATCCTCTTTCCTCAAAAAAGCCCATTTTTTTAGTCCACCACCCCCAGATACCCATGTACAGGGGCTGTCTGGGTCAGTGGGACTTACCCTGGCCAAACCTATGCCCACAGCCAAAGGGGTGAGTGTGTGCAGAGCAGGAGTACAGCTGCCCTTCCCACGCAGCTGAAACCAAGTCAACTCTTTAATTAAGCCAGATTTCCCAAAAAAGGGACAATTTTCTAGGGAATGTGCTTAAACATATGTTTAATGTACAGCTTGAAGCAAGCACTTTCGGCAAGGCAGGCTGCGAGGTGAGGACAGGGAGACGTCCCAGCACCGGGAGAGGGATCTCCAAGGGGATGGGACCGGGGCAGGGTGGATCCTCAGTGGTGCTGGGGGGCTCAGCCTGCTCCGTCCAAAGGGTACAAGGGACAGACATGGATCAGGCCCTGCCATAAACTACGCAAATACGCTATAAATAGATGCAGTTTCCTGCTGGAGCCTGTTTGTTGCTGTTTTAAGGGCCTGAGCCTGGTCTTGACGAAGTCCCCATGAAGCCAAGGGGAGCAGAGGATGCGCTGTTGCAGACAAGAGTGGTGCTCACCATGTCACTGCCCAGGCTGACCCCAGCACTAGCTTTTCTCCAAGGCAGAGCCCCTGCCACCATGCTGTGACCCAGAAAGTGGGTGCCCAAGACTTTCTGGGTTGAAGACAGCTTGCCTCCTCCCTGTCGATGAGCCAGTTCCTTGCCATGACTCCCTTCAACCTGCTGCATCTCCCTGGGAGGCAAGTCCTGTTGAAATGGCAAGTCCCTTGAAGCAGGATTAGAGATTGGGAAAGAGTTTCTTACCAGAGAGCTCATTTGGGAAGGGAAATTCCCTAATCTCCATCCATTTTTTGATGTAGCCCGGAGAAATACCTTCCAGGATGAGTTTAGGTGGCATGATCCTACAAAGGTGGCGTGATCCTACAAAGGTGTGGGAATGGGAGCTCTCCTGCCAACTCTTTGATCCTGTGATCATCGCCAGACTCAAAGCAGCATTGGCAGCAACGGTACAAATCTTACAGCGAGTCCTTCCTGCTGCTGCCCCTGGCCTTCATCCCTGCCCTTGGCCTTCATCCCTGCCCCTGGCCTTCATCCCTGCCCCACGCACGAGGTTTTTGCAGGAAAGCCTTGCAGCAAAGTCTGTGCCATGCTCAGCTGCGGTGATCACAGGCACCGGGGCTGGAAGGGGACGTTAGTGTCCTCGTATGTAATCTCACAGTTCATCCTGCAACCAAACCCATCCTGCTCTCATTTACCTGCTGGTCCTTCCCACTGACACCATGGAGTGGGATTTCCACCAGATGAAAAAGGGAGACCTCAGGCTAGAAAGGACCTTTGGCTTCAAGCAGTCACACAGAATCACAGAATCGCAAGGGTTGGAAGGGACCTCGGGAGATCACCCAGTCCAACCCCCCTGCTAAAGCAGGCTCTCCTAGAGCATGCTACACAGGACATCGTCCAGGCGGGCTTTGAATATCTCCAGAGAAGGAGACTCCACAACCCCCCTGGGCAGCCTGTTCCAGTGCTCCGTCACCCTCAGAGTAAAGAAGTTTTTCCTCCTATTCAACTGAAACCTCTGATGTTTCAGTTTGCACCCGTTGCCCCTAGTCCTGTCGCTGGACACCACTGCAAACAGACTGCTTCCATCCTCGTGACTTCCGCCCTTAAGATATTTGTAGGTGTTGATTAGATCCCCCCTCAGTCTCCTCTTCTTCAGGCTGAACAAGCCCAACTCTCGCAGCCTTTCCTCCTAGGGGAGATGCTCCAGTCCCTTTATCATCCTAGTTGCTCTCCTCTGGACTCTTTCTAGGAGTTCCTCATCTTTCTTGAACTGGGGAGCCCAGAACTGGACACAGTACTCCAGGTGGGGTCTCACCAGGGCAGAGTAGAGGGGGAGAACCTCCCTCGACCTGCTGGCCACGCTCCTCTTAATACACCCCAGGATGCCATTGGCCTTCTTGGCAACAAGGGCACCCTGCTGGCTCATGGTCAGCTTGTCGTCTACCAGGACTCCCAGGTCCCTCTCAGCAGAGCTGCTTCCCAGCAGGTCAGCCCCCAGCCTGTACTGGTGCATGGGGTTCAACCTCCCCAGATGCAGTCCCTGGTCAAGCTACTGCAGCAACCCCTTCCTGTGAACCCAGCCATGAGCTGCTCATGCAAAATGGTTTATTTAACAGCACCCCTGCTCCCGGTTTGCATCCCATGGTGGGGGTCCCCTTGCCCTTCATGCAAAGGCTCCTTCTCCTGCCCAGCTGATGGCACCAGGTCAGCAGCACTCACATGAAGGGCTCCCACCATAGCCCAGTAGGGAGAGCAGAGCAGAGGAGAGCAGCCGGGTTGTCCTGCCTCCTGCCCTGCCTCTTGTTACAAGCAAAATATCTCCAGCATAACTATGGAGCTCCTGAATTAGGGTTGTAGGAGCCGGGACAGTTTGTGGGTACCACTATTTGCTGCAGCTCAAACCGTCTGTTCTTCAGAAAGCAATACATGGAGTTAAACCTGAGGGCTACTGCCTCTGACCTCAAAACCACAGAGAATTTGTGCCTCTGTTTTGATTGGGACTTAGAGTTTCGAGGAATGAGCACTTAAGGCACCCAGACTGCCTCGAAATCACTGAAACCATTTTAGGCTATGAATAGCTCTTAAGGCGGAGCCCACTCTGACGCTGAACTGCTCTCTGCTAGGAGAGCCTCTTTGCCACCTTTCCATGCCCCTAACCCATCATTTTCTGTATCCACACGCATACAAACACAGCCCTTTGTCCGCTTGAGATGAAGCCTGGCTTTCACGTAGTAGCTGGGGCTCAGTGGTTTTCTCCCTCTGACCTGTAGATCCACCAGCAGATGAAGACCCTTCCCCTCCTGCTGGTTCCTGGCATGGCCTCCACCCCATACAAGCTGGGCTCAAGACCCATCAGACAGCCCGGGCTCTCCCCAGACCCCTTTCCCTGAAAAACTGTCATAGAATCATGGAATCGCTTTGGTTGGAAAAGACCTTTAAGATCACCAAGTCCAACCTTTAACCTAACCCTGCCATCCCACCACTAAACCCTGTCCCTAAGCACCTCATCCATCCTTCTTTTAAATACCTCCAGGGATGGGGACTCGACCACCTCCCTGGGCAGCCCATTCCAGAGCCTGACAACCCTTTCTGTGAAGTTTTTCCTAATGTCTAGCCTAAACCTGCCCTGGCACAACTTCAAACCATTCCCCCTCATCCTATCGCCTGCTCCCGGGGAGAAGAGGCCGACCCCCACCTCGCTACAGCCTCCTCTCAGGCAGTTGTAGAGGGCGATGAGGGCTCCCCTCAGCCTCCTCTTCTCCAGACTAAACATGAGGGCAGCCACAATATTAAATCACCCCATGCACTTAAATCCCTCAGGGTCCTTCTCTGATGTTCCCCTTCCCCAAAGTCCCCAGCTATCCCTTGGTCCCCTCCTCCCTCCCCAGTCTGCTCAAGCCAGAACAAAACCGCAGAAAGAAAACGCTCCCAGCTCCAGCCCATGGGGAAATGGTCTGGAGAGCTAATTATAGACTAATGCAGCAGAGCCATCAATGATTCAGGAGACTCTGAAACTCAGCTGGAGATGAGATGCAGGATGGTGCTTGCTCAGCGGTGGGAGCACCCAATGCTGCTCTTCCCCCCAGGGTCCGAGTGGCCAAGCCATGGGTGAACACGTGGGCTGCAGCGCTATCACCCGTGCATTTCAAGGGGCAGACACCAGATTCAGGGTCCTCATCCTTTCTCCTGCTTCCACCTACAAATGAAGACCGTAGGATCCTGCTTCTCTCCAGGCCTCAAGCCACCAGGCTCCCCACCTCATCTTCCTCAAAACAAGAGGGGTTGCATTCGCTAAGGTAGATGAATCCAAGCAATTTTGACATCAGCACACCCTGACAACACAGCCCAAGGGTGTCCTGCCTGTCTCATGCAGACACCACGCACGCACACCCGGACAAGCTCTCACACCCCCCCCGGTTCGTGTACACCTACATCTGTACCAGGGCACGCACCGGCTGGCCCCACGGACACGCCACCACGCGCTGACACACGCAAGCGTACACCGACATGTTCAAATACTCAGGAAGTATTTAGGGGGTGGCTGGATTCAGGTTCCTAACACCGCAGAAGAGGGGGGCAAGGAGAAATCCCACCCAAAGCAGATAACACCCGCAGCACTCGATGCGCTGCAAACTGATGGCAAAACTCCAACAGGGCTTAAAAATGCTGTTCCGTAGGGCACCGGTCCTTTGTGGTGACTACACCAGGATGAATGTCCAAAAATTAGGGCCCTGAAGGACCTGACTTGCTCTGAGCATCCTCAAATGTGGCTGGGAGCAGCTCCAAAGGGCGGAGGGGGTGGCTGTGTAGTCTGGGATGTCCCCATAGTGGTGAGCAGCCCTTCCCGGCAGCTCTTGCAGCTCTCAGCTGAGGCTCTGGCTCCCTCTCCTGACACCTTTCACTGGTTCAAACATCTTCCCAAAAGCTGGTGGGGAAGTCACTGGGGTTGCCTATCGCCCATCAAGTCTGGGCCCCAGGCATGAACAAAACCACCGAGTGGCTCAGGCGTCCCTCAAAATCCACTCTTGGTGATGGTTCACCCACAGAAACCTTTGAGGGCATAATCGAGTGCAATGTGCTTCAGCAAAGCGTCTTCCAGAAAACCATCTTAAGCATGCCGAACCAAATCAAAGCACCACCAGCACCATGCCAAGCATGGCCATGCATGTAGGATACACGTCTTTCTTCCAGCCCTACAGTGAGCTTCCTCCCCCATGTTCATCTCTTTCCAGTGCATTGGGTTTTGTACATGGGAGAGGTCCTCTTGCCTCTCTAAGCCCTGGTGGCCAGAGGTCTCTCCTGGGGCAGGTTTTCATAGCCCCCCCAACCACATCCAAACCCATGCCGTGGTTCCTGTAGGCCAGGCCACCTGCAGTTCACCCTTGGGACCTCCACACTGAGGAAGGTGAAACCAGGTGAGCAGCAGCAGAACCAAGCCAAAGCAGGGAACATCCCTCAGCCAAATTGGGTGGACCAAGCAAGACAGTACCCCTGAGGGAGCTTTAGGAGAAGGACGATGCTATCACGAGGATGAACACATTTAAGCAGGTATTGGTAGACTACAGGAGCAAGGAAAGCCTTCTGGAAAGCAAGAAATGAGCTTGCAAGGCTGTGCTTGGTTTTCTCCTGATCCAGCTGGTCCCCCCATGGGGGTGTCAGCAGCAGCTCAGGGCTTGGCCCTCCCAGTCTCCTTCTGGTTGTCCTCTGCTCCTCTGACCAGCTTCCACCAGTAGGTGGCAAGACAAGCCCACATTTTGGGGTGAGAGCAGCCATCAGCCCCAGGCAAAGAGACCTGTGCCAGGGAGGGGCTTCTCTGGTGTCCAATATGGGATGCAGCTCACCCCATGGCGTCTCTCACTCCTTCCAGCTGCCCCAGCCCCCAAAATTTCTACAGACTTGGCATTCTCTAGCTCTTGGCTGAAATCAGTCATGGGATTCATGACTTCCGCTTCTGATTTTTAATACCCTTGGGGTTTATTCCAGGGATGACTTTCCTCTCTCCCCATAAATTTCCCATCCTGCCCTCCTGCTTACGGGGCCGCGTGGGTTTCTGAGACATCATGCACAGCTTAGGGCAGGGAATCTCCTCTCCCCAGGGCTGGGGACCATGCTGCTCACCTCTCCCGGCTGCTGGCACAGGCTCGGCAGAGCCTGGAGTCACTTTGGGGGTTGCAAGAGCCACAGTGTGACCGGGGGTCCCTGAGTCATCACCGTGCACAAGGACCTTATGAGACACTCAAGTTTAACCTCACCAATGTGGTGGAGAGATAAAGGGGAAAAGGAAAGTTTAAAGCAAAACGCATCGTGTTGCAGTGTAACTGCGCTGCTCAGGTTTTAGAGTAATGCTGGATTCACCCCAAAATGCTCGTCCTCAACCGGACAGGGAAAAAAGGCAGGGAACATAGTGATGAAGTTTGCTTAAAAAAGTTGTTGGGAAGGGGAGAGCTGGTTTCACATAAGCACGTGTAACCCAGTTGTGCACAACCATGGGTTTCCCTTAAAAAAACCCACAACAAATAAAATCCCCAAACAAAATCCAGCATTTGGGAAGTTTTGCATCAGCAGCCCGTGCAACACATCACACACAAGGCCTTCAAACTCCAGGGTGGAGAGGGGAGAAGGTGCAGCAATGCCAAGCAGCTTTTTTGGCCTGGGTTCAGTGTCTGAGGGTGGAGAATCCCCCACCTTCCCCCTTCTCTGAAATCACTCCTTGAGCAAGTTCTCTGAGGTCACAGAAGAAGCCTGGGCCAGTTGTACCTCTGACACCAACCTTGGCCATGGAAAAGCCCTTTCCAAAGACTTCTCCTGCTCCAGCAGTGTTGCTTGCCCCATGGACACCCTAAATCGGGGCAATCGCTGCACACCCAAGTGTCTCCCACGCCCAGAGGAGCAGCAGCGTTCACCACCTCCACTTCTGCCCCCCCGGCCAAAGACAGCGCTAATTAATTAATGGCTTCCGGGGAGAGGACAAGTCAAGCCTTAAATTAAACTTTCCACTTCAACAGGCATCTCAGCAGGGATGGAGACCCCTGCCCTGGCCAGACGACAAGCTGCGACAGGCTCCACATGTCTCAGAAGAGATGGAGATGCTGTTTGTTGTGGCACGGCTGGTGGCTGTGATGGAAAGGGATTTGGAAACCAGCATGCAATCAGCTCATGCCCCGAGCTCAGCAAAGATCTGATCACCACCCCTGGAAAAAAAGCCTTCATGAAGAAACGTTGGCCAGAGCCATGAGCAGAAACTTCTTGGCAATAAAAGCAAGGTGTTGGCAGAGCATCCAGTCTTTGAGTTCTCCAAGAGGAGCTGCTGGCGGCGTCTCCACCAGTGAGTGGCACTCCTCTCGCTATGTTTTACCATCGCATTCAAACGGCGTAAATGGGGCCTTTCTTTCAAAAATGTTGCCTGGCCCTGAATTCACACAGAATCACAGAATGGCCAGGGTTGGACGGGACCTTGGAAGATCACCCAGTCCTACCCCCCCTGCTAAAGCAGGTTCACCCAGGGCAGGTTACACAGGACATCGTCCAGGTAGGTTTTGAATATCTCCAAAGAAGGAGACTCCACATTTTAAGAAGATCCCTGAAAATTTTTACTTATTAAAACCCTGCGTTTTGGTAAATAAAAAAGAAATTTTTTTTATTATTTAAATTACAACTTTTAAAGTAAATATATAACACCACAAAATTGAAGAGAAAAAAGAAACAAGCCAACGTCAACGTAATAAACATTTTTTCCCCTCTCTTGATGATGGAGAGTGCTGGGAGTGGGAAGAAATTTGGAAAAATCTTCCCAACTAAAGCTGAATCGAATGATGTTGACCTCGCTTTGCACTCCCTGCAAAGGAGAGAGGGTGGAGGGGACCACCAGTGCCCCAACTGGTACGTGAGGTGGAGGTGGGACACTGGATGTTGCTGGTTTTTCTGGGAAGGACATCTGGCAGGGAGCCCTGATCACCCTGTCCCACTGGTCACCCCAGGTCCCAGAAACCCCCTGGGAAGGTCTCAAATCCTCATGTTCTGTCTAGTCAGCACTTCTAGGGAAATCCAAAATTCCAGGGCAAGGGCTAACAGCCAAATTTCATCTCCTCCTCCCCCTTTTTGCCTTCCCCTCTGGTTGCACACCCATTTGAGCTGTGGCCAGCTCCAGGATTCCTCATTGTCCAGGCTACCTGTGGCCTTCACATCTTCTCCATTTGACCTCTTTAGGTGGTCCAATGAGTATTGTACGGTTTAGTGAGAGGGACGCAGGTGGGATGGAAGGAGACCCTGTGTTTCTGCCAAAGGATGTGCGCCAGGGTCATGTTTGAGCCCCAAAAGGGCCAGCCAAGGGTGAGCCAATGGTGCTGGGTCGCAGCCTCCAGCAAGCAGCTTAGGGGCTCTAGTTTGGGGTCCCTCCTCCCAATGGAGAGGTTCCCAGCCCAATGACAACTCTTTTCTCCTGTGCATGGTTGCAACTGCCCTTCCCCATCACCATCCCCTTCACCGTGGTGGCTGTAGCTCTGCTGCAATCTCTAGAGTCAAAATCCCTCCAAACTGCCCTGGAACCTTGCACGGACACACTGTCTGGATCAGGCCATGGTGCGTCCCCAGGGACCAAGGTACAACCATTCCCACATAGTATGGATCTGGCTGGCTCTGCTCTCCCTCCGGCTGAGGACCTGCAGTGCTCACTGGCAGGTATTCGTGCCTGGGGACATAAGAGAAACATCCCCCCTCTCTCTCCCAAAGGCTCAGCGTTATCTTGGGCAAACGTCCCAGCCCCTGTTGCCAGGCTGGGAGGCTGGAGGTGGAAAATCTGCTCCTGGCGCTGATCCCGGGACACGCTGCCAGCAGAGCAAACAGCCCTGGGCAGCCATGGGTCATTGGCAGCTCAAACATCTGCCCTATCATCTATGGCATGCCTCGAGCGAGAGCCTGCTGCTCTTGTGCAAGGGATGGGGCAGTTTTTCCACCCAGCAAGAAGGCGGCAAGGCTGAGGGTCAGCTGGATGAAGGAATAAAGGTGTTGCTGTCTTCTCGGCAGCCCATCAGCCAGCCATCAGGGAAAGCAGCTGAGCAAACCTCTGGGTAGACCCTGTCCTCTGGTGCCATCATGAGGCTTTGCAAGTCCTCTACGGTTAATGGAGGAGGTGATATTCATAGAATCATAGAACGTTTTGGGTTGGAAGGGACCACTAGAGGTCATCTAGTCCAACCCCCTTGGGCAAAGGCTGAAAGAGGTGGTGCCAGGGTGCAATCAAGAGCTGATCCTTAACCATTGGGCATGTGGAGCCCATGTCCATGGGGAAGTTTGGGCATGCCATGCAGCGGAGTGGCGGGGGACACACTGAATTCCGAGTGAATACTGGGGTCCTGCTGCTGCTGGCAAGAGCACAGATTTTGCCGGAGCCCACGTTCAACCCATGTGCTGGATACAAACCCCACCAGTCCCCCATCAGCATGCTCGAGGAGTAGCAGCTTCTCCAGGGAGACTGCTGCACAGTCTGGTGGGGAAACCAGGAGACCCGCTGTCCCTGGGCTTGGGACGAGCAGGACCTGCACCTCATTGACTCCCTCCCCTCCTGCCCTCTGCACTGGTAAAGATGGCTGTTACCTGGCTGGGGATTTTTTTTTTTTTTGTTTTATATGTCAGGTTTCATATCACCTTCAAGTGAGGAAGAGATTGCAGGAGGAATCTGGGTTATTCCCAGGTTCCAAATTACATTTGGCTTCACAGGGCCATCTCTTGGACCTGGCACAACTTCAAACCCATGTAACACACACATAAGCATGGAAAAAAACAAGTAGGTGTGGAGGGAGGAGAGATGACATAAAAAAGGAATAATACAAAGAAAGGGAAATTGTTCATTTATTGTCCTTTCCTCCCTTTGCATTCCCCAAAGGCAAGGGGGAAGATTGTGGCAGGACATGGTTGTGGGCAAAGAAGGGTCTGGGATCGGGCAGAGGGAGGGGACATCTATTTGCAAAAGGAACATTATTTTTTTTTTTCATTATTAGACACCCATGTCAATGAGCTGCAAGACACAAATCCATACCAAACCACATTTCTCTAGTGCTGGAGCTCAGTATTCCACTTATTCCATGAAAGGGTCTCCTTGGGGTGATGTTTCTGTGTAACCAAAGACGCTCAGACACTCTGTGATGAGCTCCCTAGAAGGCACTCCGCAGAAAATGTCATTTTAGCAGTTTATCATAATTCAGGAGATGTTGGCAAGTGGCATCTGAGCAGTAACAGTGTAATTCCTGTATTTACCAAAGGACTGTATGAATATTGCTGTGGCCATACAGCAAAAAACCGTGAGCCCACTACATTAAGTGAGATAATTTGCCCTCTACAACTGCCTGACAGGAGGTTGTAGTGAGGTGGAGGTTGGTCTCTGCTCCCAGGGAAGGGGCGATGGGACGAGGGGAAACGGCCTCAAGTTGTGCCAGGGCAGGGTGAGGTTGGACATCAGGAAAAATTCCTTCCCCGCAAGGGCTGTCAAGCACTGGAAGGGGCTGCCCAGGGAAGGGGTCGAGTCCCCATCCCTGGGGGGATTTAAAAGCCAGGCAGACGAGGTGCTTAGGGACAGGGTTTGGGGGTGGGATGGCAGGGTTAGGGGAATGGTTGGGCTTGGTGAGCTTAAAGGGCTTTTCCAACCTAAACGATTCTATGATTCTATAATAAAATACAAACAATAATTATAAATAAAATAGTAATAATATATTAAAAACCTGAACTTTTTAAAATTAATTACAGTTTTTTGAGCTCATACAGCTCATAATCATTCTCGGAAGGTTCTTTTTTCCTTAAAATTACAAGCACTAGAAAGGTAGGGATTGTTTATAGATCTTATACGAGAGTGTCTCTCAGCATCACAAGACTCCAGGAGGCAAGGCTTTAAAAAAGGCTCCAAATCTCAGGAATCTGGGGCTTCAGACGCAAAGAACCAGCAGCACCAGTTGAAGGGGAAGAGGACGGACAGTGGATGAACTCTGGACTTTGCTTTGTCTCCTCTGAAACGTTGCTTTCGCAACAGCTCTGCTGACGAGGGGGTCTTTACCCTGGCATTACAGAAGGGCTGGAGAGATTAAGGACCTATTGCACCAGACAGGTAAGGAGAGATCATCCTTGCAGCAACGCTCGCTCTTGCCAAAAAATGATCGGCTTGCTGGTGTCCTTGGAGCTGCACTCTGATGTCCCTTGCCAAAAACCTCCTCTACTGAGGATTGGTCTAAAGGTCATCCCGCCCATCCAGCAACATGCGGTGACCTCGCTGTAGGAGGGGCATTCCTGGGGATGGGTTTATCCTGCTGGGAGCATGGTCCCAGACCTTTCCCCTGGGCAAGGAGGGGGCTGCAGAGGCCCACAGGACCAGGAACATGCTGAGCAACCAGCAGCAAGGTGGAGGACACATCTGTTGAGCTTAAGAGGGCCATGGGACATACATTTTGGCTAGGGGAAGATATTTAAAATCCTCCTCACGCTTCTTCCCAAGCATGGCTGCATGGCCAAGTCCCAAGACCTTGGTGGAAAGGGTAGGCTGGAGATGGCCGAGCCTGTTGGTGTGGGGCCCCAAGGAGAGACACATCCCAATCTACACTGCTGTGCCAAATCCCCTTTCTCCTGCTTCTTGGTTCCTCATGGTGGACACCGAGACACCCGCACGCAAGACTGCAGGACCAACCTGAGCAGAGCCTGGGCCCCCTCTGGCTGGCACAGTCTGGCTGTAGCCATATACTGGAGTTCTTTGCCCTCCAAAAAAGGGTCACGGCATCAAAATTGCCTTCTGTGCTCTGGGCTAATCACTGTCCCCAGGGATGGGATTGGCGTAATGAGGTAACGTAATGAGAACAAGCATCAGCTGTAATCTGGGTAAAATAGTGCTGCTCCCCGCCCCCGGCCCCAAATCCCCTTTCCTGCCCCAAGGCTATTTTCCTCACTCCAAAACTGACAAGGATTGGGACCCTCAGCTGCTTTCCTCCTCAGGACAGTGGCAGATGGTGTCAGTCAAAGCCATGGATCCAAGGGCATCCACAACCACTGCACGTGCTGGGAGATAATTCATGTGAAGGGTCTCGTTTGCTCCTCTGGGAAAGTTTGGCTGAGAAACCTGAGGTTACGTCTGTGCTAAGGAATAACCCCTCCTGCAGCTTTTCCATTCAGCTTTGCATAAACCTTCAGAAGAGCTGAGGAGATGTACCAAGTTGTCTTCAAACCATCCAGGTCTATCTGCCTCCAACCATAACTTCAAGCCCATTTTTCTTTCATAGAATCACAGAATGTTGGGTGGGAAGGGACCCCTAGAGGTCACCCAGCCCAACCCCCCTGCAGGACCAGGGACATCTTGAACCAGACCAGGTTGCTCACAGCCCCGTCCAACCTGGCCTGGAATGTTCCCAGGGATGGGGCCTCCACCCCCTCTCTGGGCAACCCCTGCCAGGGTTTCACCACCCTCAGTGTAAAGAATTTCTTCTTTCCTTAGATCCAGTCTAAACCTCCCCTGGTTTAGTTTAAAACCACCACCCCTTGTCCTGTCACAGCTGGCCCTACTCAAAAGCTTGTCCCCCCCTTTCCTCTGGGCCCCCTGTAAGCCCTGACCGGCCGCACTCAGCTCTGCCCGCAGCCTCCTCTTCTCCAGGCTGAACACCCCCAACTCTCCCAGCCTGGCCCCACAGCAGAGGGGCTCCAGCCCTTGGATCATTTTAGTAGCCCTCCTCTGGACCCGCTCCAACAGGTCCATGTCCTCCTTGTGCTGAGGGCTTTCCTCTTCCGTCTGTCCACATCTTTTTATTCACCTCTCATCACGGAGTAAGACTAAAATTCTAGGGCCAGGACAATCTTTCCAGCCTGTGTCTGCACAGCAGCGCGGGGATCATTCTGTATTTAAAGACCAAAGTCACTACAGTAATTCAAAGGAATAAGGTGACCTTCAAGCATTGACATCTGTAAGGGGTTTCTGCTTTTCCTGGTGCTCAGACGAGGTCTGCCCATGCAGCCTGGGAAGATGCAGCAGCCAGAGAAATCAGCATTCCTGTGCTGGGGAAACGCCTTCTGGATCAGGAAAGGAGTGGAGTTTATCATAGAATCGTTTAGGCTGGAAAAGACCTTTAAGACCATCAAGTCCCACCGTTACCCTAACCCTAGCCATCCCACCGCTAAACCACATCCCTAAAAGTTTCTCACCGTCTGAAATCCTCTGAGGTGAAACACATTTCAAGATAAAAGGTTTCTCTAGAAAAATAGAACTGAACACCCCCTTCCAGCAAAATCTATATGGGAAGTTTCTGACCTTGCTCAGAAAAATGCCATTTTTAGGAAATCTGTATATTTTCCACATTGAATGTCATTGAAACCAGCACTTGTCCATTTTTTTTTTTTAAGTTAAGTTGGCACTTTCAGCTAGAAAAGCATTTAGCAGTGAGTTCCTGCAGCAGCTCCCAGGAAGATCTTGCTGGGCCCTCAGACTGTCTGGAGAGTCTCACACCTTCGTTGGAAGGATGAGAGGTAAACGAGGTGGCACCACACTTTCCAGGATGGCCAGAGGGAGATGGAAGCAGAATGGAAATACTGAATGGTTTGTAGGACTTTGCTTTGCAGGATATCAGAGCTCTACCTGAGGTCAGAAGAAACATCATCCTGTACTTTAGACCTTTTCTGCTGTGGGGACTCGTTTGAGAGAGGGGGACAGGGCAGCTTGGTGCATAGGTGACACTCAACCGCTTGTGTTTTTTGGCAAAAAAGATTAAATCTCCCCAAAGCTGAACGCTAACCTGTGCACCGCACCTTCTCAGGAGCTTCGGTTTGCACAAGGACTATAGAAAATACATCTACTGGAAGATATTAAGCGCATAGAAGCAACCCCTGTGTCAGGATGGATAGTGGTTGTGCTAGACAACCATTCCAGTGCTGAACTGGATCACAGTTTTACCAAACTGTTGGCTCGAGTCCTTAAAAATGCACAGGTAACCACTGCCAGCTTGAATGAAAACGTCCTAAATTGTTCCCAATTGCAGTATCAGGTGCAGGAAGCACATTTCTTTTCTGGCTGAGCAATGTCCACTCCAGATTTGAGTTCCACCACAGTGCTGCTGAAGCACAAGTGTCTTCTGAATCCTGTCTCCACAGGCAAAAGCCAGCCACGTTTGCCAACTCTCTTAGCTGTTGTATGGAGCTACTGTCGTCTTTAAATACCCAGGTTTATTCCAGAAGCTGGCCCTGGCTTGAAGAGGTCGGCATCGTCACAGCCACCCCCATGCCACGTAAATGAAGCACCCAGGAAGGCCAGCAACAGCATCCTTCATGTGACACTGCTACCCGAATTGTATGCACGAGCCCGACCCTCTGCACCCCCTGCACCCCCTCAGCCCCAGCATGCCACGGGCGCGCAGACCTGCGGTGCTCTTAGCATCACGTACGATTACAGCATGAATCCAAAAATAGCCTAAAGAGCACCCGTCTGGCCCAAGCCTCCGGGAGAAGGGCAAAGGTTTCTCAATGTCAGATAACATTCATGTAAAATAGAAATGGCCAGCCCTGAGGGGGCCAGGAAAGCTCCCAACCCTGCCCAAAACGTGGGGTGTCATGAGGGGGGGCTGCAAGGTGGGCATCCCAGGCCCCGGAGCCAAGGCTGCTGCCCTCTGGCTAACCCTGGTGCTCCCTCTCCACCTCCCCGGGCTTGACTTCTCTTCCCTGGGGGCACACAGAGCTCCCGACAAATATTAGAGCCTGACTCCCTCCAGAGGAGCAAAAGGAGGGATTTCCAAAAGCACAGACGTTTATCACCAGCAGCCCTCGCGCTGTTTTGCTGAGGGAAGAAGGTTCCTCCTCTTCCGCACCTCTCTCCCATGTCTTAAGCAGCCAAGAGCAGAAAGCAGCTGCGTCTGTATGGGCTGAAACAAAGGAATTAATTTTAGCATCCTAGGAATTAATCACTGCAGTAGGACCTAGACCCAGGTGGGATTTGCACTGCTGTCCCAGGCTTGGGCAGCGGCTTTCAGGAGGACAGCAAGAGGTTGAACC
The DNA here is from genome assembly GCA_017310255.1 of Butorides virescens. NCBI lineage: Eukaryota > Metazoa > Chordata > Aves > Pelecaniformes > Ardeidae > Butorides > Butorides virescens. The sequence continues at coordinate 22,997 of JADKXX010002774.1, forward strand.
TCATGAGGTTCAACAAGGCCAAGTGCAAGGTCCTGCACCTGGGTCGGGGTAACCCCCAGTATCGATACAGGCTGGGGGAAGAAAGGATTGAGAGCAGCCCTGCCGAGAGGGACTTGGGGGTGCTGGTGGATGAAAAGCTGGACATGAGCCGGCAATGTGCCCTGGCAGCCCAGAAGCCAACCCTACCCTGGGCTGCATCAGGAGGAGCGTGGCCAGCAGGTCGAGGGAGGTGATTCTGCCCCTCTACTCAGCTCTGGTGAGACCTCACCTGGAGTACTGCGTCCAGCTCTGGAGCCCTCAGCACAGGAAGGACATGGAACTGTTGGAGCAGGGCCAGAAGAGAGCTACAAAAATGATCCGAGGGCTGGAGCCCCTCTCCTATGAGGACAGGCTGAGAGAGTTGGGGTTGTTCAGTCTGGAGAAAAGAAGGCTGCGGGGAGACCTGATTGCGGCCTTTCAATACCTAAAGGGGGCCTATAGGAAAGAGGGGGAAAATCTTTTTAGTAGGGCCAGCTGTGACAGGACAAGGGGTAATGGTTTTAAACTAAATCAGGGTAGGTTTAGGCTAGATATAAGGAAGAAATTCTTTACAATGAGGGTGGTAAAACACTGGAACGGGTTGCCCAGAGAGGTGGTGGAGGCCCCATCCCTGGAAACATTCAAGGCCAGGTTGGATGGGGCTCTGAGCAGCCTGATCTAGTTAGCAGTGTCCCTGCTGACTGCAGGGGGGTTGGACTCGATGACCTCTAGGGGTCCCTTCCAACCCAAAACATTCTATGATTCTATGATTCTATGAAGACCCTCTCCCCAGGCCCTTTTTCAGATTTGGCAGCCTGGGCACTAACGGCGCACAGCCAGCGAGGCGCCACTTCAAAACCTAGGGGCAGCGGAACAAGCACACACCTTGAGAAGCAGCAGAGCTCCTTCCTTTAAAGCTTTTTAGCTTTTTAAGCCTACCGGTCACCACGGCGTCAGCATTGCTCCAGCTCCGAGCGTTCCCTCTTGCACAACTGGCTCCAAGGCAACGCAGCAAGGAGATGTAAATCTGAGAATTAAAAGCGAAAAGGTTAGGAGGCTTTTGGGTTTGCTGCGTGGATATGATTACAGGGTTAAATAGCCTGAAGTCTTTGAAGAATGGGGTGGAGGGAAAAGGAGAAAATTGGAACAGTTGTTTTTGCTGGGCCCGAGCCCACACCCGCGTCCCACCACAATCTTCCCCCTTGCGCTTGCCTTTGGGGAATGCAAAGGGAGGGAAGGACAATGAATGAGCCTTTTCCCTTTCTTTCTATTATTCCTTTTTTTTATGTCATCTCTCCTCAGCTACAGCAGCTTTGGATGAAGCACCATCACCTATAGAAGCCAGGCTGAGCGTGCCTCAACAAGAGCCAAACTAATTATCCACGTGAGGTAGCTGGGAAGAGCGCGGCGCTCTTCCTCACCCGTTTTGCAAGAAAGGCGACGCCTGCATCAGCCATTAAATTGGGGCCAAGCAGAACGCTCCCCCCGCCAGAGCCTCCCATGGGTAGAGCGCTGCGGTGTGGAAGGAGGGAAAGGCCTCTTTTTCAATACCTAAAGGGGGCCCATAGGAAAGATGGGGAAAATCTTTTTAGTAGGGCCAGCTGTGTTAGGACAAGGGGTGATGGTTTTAAACTAAATCAGGATAGGTTTAGGCTAGATATAAGGAAGAAATTCTTTACAATGAGGGTGGTAAAACACTGGAACAGGTTGCCCAGAGAGGTAGTGGAGGCCCCATCCCTGGAAACATTCAAGGCCAGGTTGGATGGGGCTCTGAGCAGCCTGATCTAGTTAGCAGTGTCCCTGCTGACTGCAGGGGGGTTGGACTCGATGACCTCTAGTGGTCCCTTCCAACCCAAAACATTCTATGATCCCAAAGGGAGTGTTCATTCACCCGTTAACGAGGTGGAGTGGGGTCCGTAGTTAATTAGCAGCACACTCGTTTTCACTCACGTCCGCGCAGATTTCTCCCGGTGGCCAACGTTACCGGTGGTGCGACGGCTGGAGTCAAGGCCTGCACAGAAGCCGAAAGGGGGCCGCCACGATCTTAAACTCTTGGAGCGCGTGGGTTTTCCAAAGCTCCTCCCTCAGGGCCACCGGCGACTCTTTTCTTGCTGCTTCCAAGCTGCGCGGGTGTAAATAAGACAGAAAGCGGGCTGCAGGCAGACCGGCCGGCTTCCCAATGCAGGAGGGGGGGCGAAGAACTGTAGAAGGGACGGGGGAATGTTTGAAACCCGGCACTTTTTGGAGAGCTGGCACCCGCGAGCACAGCCCCTACACCTGCCTAGCGGCTCCCTGCCCATGAAAGGGTGACCACGCCGCAGCCGCTTGCGAGCAGAATCATCAGCAGGAAATAAAACGTACCTCTAGGGGTCCCTTCCAACCCAAAACATTCTATGATTCTATGTGAGAGAGTATCCTCCTCCCTGCCTCAAATCACGCACGGCTTCCGCGGCTGAAGAGGCTTCAGCACTACCCAGCATCCTCCACCACCGCTCTTGCGTGCTCTAAACAAAGGTGACAAAACAAGGACACGTCTGCGTAGGATTTTATTAAAGTAGGCATCATCCGCAACTTACAAGATTTGAAAAAATATTTGTAACAACTTTTTTTTTTTTTTCCTCCCCCCCCAATAGGTAATTTAACAGCTACAACGCTCAAATGTCACCAGAGAAGTCTCTGCCCAGAAGTCAAACTTCAAAGCGGTAGCAAAAGTCACACGTTTTGTACCACATCAAATTGGTTTTATACAGAAAAAGACTGTAACGTAGTTACAACAGAAGTTAATGGGGAAGACGGGGGGGGGGAAAAAATACACGCACCCTTGGTCACAGGTTGAAACCCAGAATTTCAAACAGGACTCAGACCATGTAGACACAGCTCATCGCATCCCCCGACCACCACCACGCTGTTACCTCCAAACAGCTCTCTGTTGCAATACGCTTTATTTCAGAATTTGCAAAATAGAAATTTCTTAAATGGCGGCTCCCAAATGGAGTCAGCAACTTGAGGCGGGGGGAAAAAACAAAACAAACAAAAAAAAAAACAAACCACAAGATTTTTGTTCAAATGGCGTAAGTCTGAATTTCACCTTCGCCCAACACCTTACCCAACGCTTTTGTGCAAGAACACAACTGAGGGCATGTTTCAGAGGGAAGCAGATTCTCGCTCTTCCCTGAGGTCGGTGTTGACGGGAGCTCGGAACGAGGGCGAGGGGAGCAGACCCCTTGTCTTTGAGTGACATGAAGAAACGGAGTGAGACCCATCAACAACTCTTCAGAGGTCTCGTGGAATGGAGGCAATGAGGAGTCCCCAGGGTTGGACTGACGAAAGACTGGAGCGGACGAGACACTCCAGCTCCCAGGAAAGCCTGGCGGCTCAGCTCAACAGTTCACTAGGAGATGGATAATCCTCTTCTGGCAGGGCACAGCCAAAACCTGAGCCAGTCCTTCCTCGGAGGGCGTGAATGGAGGAGCCAACTTTGCCAGCCCATTGGGCCAAATATTACACTCGAACGACGCGATAGTTACAACAGCGGCCAAAGTTTAAAAACTTGTCTTTTCAGAAACGTAAACAATACACAAAAAAAAAGTTTCAATAACAGGTCACAACCTTAAAGGTTTTTGAGCTTAAATACCTGGGAAACACATACTTTGCCAAGAGATGAAGAGTAAGATACATAGAAAATCAAGAGAGACAAGTTTAACGAATGTTTAAAACTGGGTTTCACCACAGAATCTTCACTTGCAGGTTACTCTCATGAGAAAACGCATCCCTGTAGCACGTAGACTTCCTCACAAAGAGGCAGAAATCCGGTTTTGTCAGTTATCCACGTTCTGAGGAAACACCGTGGGGTTACGGAGAGCGTAACAGCCTCGCAACCGCCAAAGCATCGTCCCAGAGAAGACAGCAAACAAGTTGTAGGCAAAAAAACCCCCAACCCCCACATGAATATGTTTACCTACACACGCTACTGGAGTATACAAGACAAAAGAGATGGAGAGCTTCATAAAGGGAATTTCCAGTCATTTTGAAAATGAGTATTTTTTTTCTTTGAAAAAAAAAAACAAAAAAATTCCAAGTTCCCAGGCGCTGTTCCTCAAGGCATGCTATAGCTATAGTAGCGGATGGCTCAGATTCACATCCACAGAAACTGGTATTGTACCTAAAATGGCTTTCCTTTCTCTTCAGTTTGTCATTTCTCAAAGCCTCCTGAGTAGCTTTTGAACACCCAGATCTTCCTCGCATGCATCTACTAAGACTTCCTTGTTAATCCCAGAACCTCCTGTGCGTGAAGCTCAGTGAGCAGAACGGCCCTTAACTGTAGCTAGAAGATGGTTTCAGCTTCTGGATCCCTCTCTAGAGAATAAAAGCGTACGGCAGTTACGCATCAACAGCATCCAGGTACACTTACAGCGCACACGGAAAACGTAGTGAACATGAACAGATTTCAAAGGCTGACCTGACTCTACCATAAGGCTCCGTTGCCTTTAAAACTTGCTCCAGGCACTATGTCATCGTGCTAGCACGGCAAACAACCGGGATAACCAAAAGTAGTGCTAATTACCAATAAACCCATAGCTGGGCATTGCCTTCTTGAAATACGCCCCAGATTCACATACACGTAACAGCTCTTTGGATTTCACATCTACCTCCCAGGCTGAGCTGAAGGCAGCAGCACTTTCAAAGAACAGGACAAAGCCTAGCTTGTAAACCCTGTGTTTTTAAAGCATAATGAGAATTCAAGTCCTATTCCCCTTCACATTTATAAGCATTAGAAGAATAATGCTACTGTGTATGCTCTATGTATAAAAAAAGTGTATGTTTATACAGCACTATATATATACACACACACACATATATATAAATAGGAACTATCGACCAAAGTTTGACTTCGAACTAGAATTGCAACGACCCCTTGCAATTTGGAAACACGAAGTAGCTCTTCTGATCTCTCTTTCGTAAGCAAAGAGTAGAAAGGATCGGATCTTACTGTGATCTAACATCCTCCACCAGGAAAATGAAAAACCTATCATTAACTTTGCGGGATATGCCTGAAACACCAGGTTTGACAATATTGCCCCACTTTGCCCCAGAAGAGGCAGGCAGCAGGAATGATCAGAGAGTCATTAGCCAGGAGCAAGTGCTTTTTTTTTTTTTTTTCTAGCTGCTTAAATGTGAAAGTTCAAGAATTCTGTGTTTGTCATTGGTGCTGTGCTCAGAGACAGTACCAAGTGATGTCGTTCATCTAATAGTACATTCCAGCTACAGAATGTTTCTGCCCAACTCTATTGCTACTTATAAAAAACAATAATAATTGACATGCTCTAAGACTCAGAAAATGATAAACTAGTTTAGCCATTTCTTCCTGGTCCTCTGTGGAAATCCGGAAACGTCTTACAAAGTATTTCAGTTAGCTTGAGCAATCCTGGAGTCAGACCCGAGGAAGCTAAACATTGTAGTCACCAACTCGGGGAGATCATAATCATGTTTCCAACCCCAATCCCTCCGGGCGTTCCTGTCATCAAAGTTCATCGGCCAGCTGTCAGCTGCAATGAAAAGAAAGAAGAAACACAGAGCGTGAGGTTTAAGAAAAAAAATCTTTAAACTTTAAGATGTATCATCACTGGCCATTTGAACTACTAACGCTGAATTTCAAACTGTAAGACTTGAACCGTATAGGAGCAATCTGCAAGTGCCTAAAAAGAAAAGGAACTTTGTTTTGCCCTTAATGTACAGCAATCTAATGTTTTTTCTTACCCAAGCTGCTACTAACCTATGGCCTGCCTGACTTCATCCACGTTGTAGGTCACCTGGAGTTCGGGAACATGCTTCTGCACCTCTTGTGCCAGCTCTTCAGGAGTGAAGCTCATGGCACTGATGTTGTATGTCCTCATGCTCAGCGCCTCTGCGGGGGCCTCCATGATTTCTAGAGTGGCTTTCAGACAGTCATCAATATACATCATAGGGAGGCGAGTGTCTGGCTTTAGGTTGCACTGAAATTTGCCGGTCTTTATGGCATCGTGGAAAATCTGGACAGCATAATCTGTAGAAAAGAACAATGGATGCCTGTAGTCATCTGCCTCAATCTGTTGTTTACTTCAGGACAGTCAACAACCCTCAGACCACCCCCAAAGTCTCCTGTCTAAAGCCTAGCAGCAGAAATGTGTATGGCTTAAGTTGTAAAAGTCATTCCGAACTATCCCGATGCTCTTCTAGCATCTGCACATTGCAGCAAGACAGTGGAGTTCAAAATATTTTTAAAAGGAAATGGTCTCAATGAGTGTAATTATTCTACAATCCCTCAGACACTGTTTAAATGTAAAGGCTACTTGAGTCCCCATCCCTGGAGGTATTTAAAAGCTGGGCAGACGAGGTGCTTAGGGACATGGTTTAGTGGTGGGATGGCAGGGTTAGGGGAACGGTTGGACCTGATGATCTTAAAGGGCTTTTCCAACCTAAACAATTCTATGATTCTATGATTATGCCCTAAGCTGGAGTGGACAAAAGTAGTGTTGTAACACTGTTGAAATAGCATCTCTGCACCGATGCTCTATACTGCCACAGATGACATTTCTACAAACACATTAAAAAATGATGGTATAGGCTTATGTTTTTGCTGTTCTCACCTGCAATACTGAGAACTACACACAAGTCACTTACCAGTTGTTCCCCCACCAGGCTGAGAGTCAGCGGATATAATTCCTGGATACCTCAGGCAGCGGAAGTCTAGGCCGTACCGGTAATGGTAGTACTGCGGAGGGAGGAGAGAAACAGCTTTACAGGTTAAGACTAGGCCACACAACTCATTGATTTCACAGGAAAAATCTGCCACAGGATGAACCTTCATTCTGTAGCAAACCCATGATGGGGATGAAAGGGACAGGGTTTAGTGGTGGGATGGCAGGGTTAGGTTAACAGTTGGACTTGATGATCTTAAAGGTTTTTTCCAACCTAAACGATTCTATGATTCTATGAAAAGGAACTGCTGAACAGTCTCCCTTCCCTGCCAGGTAGCTGAGCTCTCTGCTTGCCCTTTTCTAGTTTTCATCCACATCAGTAGATATTGATTCTTGAGATGGATTGGCTTCTAATGTAGGGTCTAGATCTAGCGTTCAGAAACTGAATATTCCTAAGCTTGTGAGGCATTTCAGGTTAATACTTTTCAGACCTGCCACTGTCCTTCATCAAGTTGAAGTGTGAGGAAACTGTATGTAAAAATATCAGCTTTAACAATGTTACATTTCTAAAAAACTACAAAGCCAAAAGAGAAGTTGTGCACGTACAGACTCCCATGGCTTTGAGTTTAGACTCTTTTTTTTTTTTTTTTCCCCTAAAATCATCAGTCTGGCACGCTTTCACAAGGTTCTGTACACTGTCATTTATGCAATGCCATTCAAAAGAACCAGGGAAAGAAATTATATTGAAAGTCAGATGTTTGCCAGCTTCCAATTTTTGTACTTTTCCCAATAAAACTCAGAAGATATTTGTCCTTAATAGCTGCCTCAGACTACTATTGAGTACTAAAGCCTGAAGGCAGGAAAGAATGGGAAAAAACAAAAACAAAAACAAAAACAATCCACACTGCAGTGAGGAATCTTCCAAAGGCAATGAACTTTCACAGAATAAAAAAAATAAAAATTCTCACTTCTCCCATGAGCTCAGCGTGAACCTTGGAGACTCCATAGATTGTCCTTGGTCTCTGAATGCAGAGATCAGGCGTTGGATCTCGAGGAGAGGTGGGACCAAAGGCTCCAATGGTGCTTGGAACAAAGAGTCTCAAATTATGCTCAGCTGCAATATCCAGAACATTGTGTAAACCTGGAACAAACAACGGGATTTATCAGAACACAGACCACACTTTCTCAAGCCTCTGTAGGAGTCACAAAGTTGAAATCCTTGTCACATACCAGTAATATTTACAGCTCTGGCCAAAGGGACGTTTGCTTCTCCAACAGCACTGAGCAAAGCGCTATAGTGGAAGAGCCAAGATATCCGATTATTCACCACTATCTCACGTAAATTCTTGTAGTCCAAGATATCCGCGTAGATAAAAGGACCTAGAGGAAATGGAACCAGGAGGAAATTGAATGCCAAGAAGAATGGAGGTCAAGAAAAGTTTTAGATGAAACTCAAATTGCTGCTTCTTGACCATGCCTCTATTCAGGATTTGACTGCATAGCAGAATGCACACCTTCTAACAGCAGTGGTCAATAAATTCGTAAATAAGCAGGAGAAACGAAGGGGAACTGCTACCTTTACCTCAACAAAAGACTGATGCAAGAACTCCTGTTTTATCCAGCCAATGGCATGAAAACAGGGAACATCTAGTGTACACTACTGAAATATCTCAATACTTCATTAAACAGTAATGATGAAGAAAAACTTATGCAAGTTTCTAATGAAAAGAATCCAAAAGACCTACTTTACATCTATCTTATCAGAAAAATTGTCTGAGCGTGGGAAAACAAAGCAAAAAATTTAATTTCCAACTTGTTCCCTCCAAAAGAATAAATGCATCTCTTTTTACAGCAGGAGCACAACAGCCAAGCTCAGCTTGACTCAAGTAGTTATTCTGGTCGACAAAGTGGCAAAGAAACAGTGAAAAAATGCAAAGAAGAATATTTAGAAAAAGCAAATAACTGATACAAGAAATCAATGCCTGGGAAAGGTTTCAAAGCAGAAGTTCTGAACAGCAACTTCTTCAGTTTCATCCACGTATCATTTAGACTTTGGTAGTCTATCAATATCAAGAGGTAAAATAAAGATTTTTTTCCATATGCTCCCCTAGTCACTTACCACTATAAAAAATATTATCCGCAGGCTTTCTAATGTCAGACAAGATCACGTTGTTCTTTCCAAAGTGTTTCCTGTATAAAAATACCCATACGGTACAGTGAGTCCACAGTCTTCATGATAATTTATAAGTTGCTATGCTGCTATTTTTTTTATCAGGAGATACATCAGAAGAACAATAATTTCAACAATGAAATCAGCTACAGCACTTAAAAAAAAAAAAAAAACCACCAGTCCCTCAAATGTAAACACAGCATCTTTGAAAATGAGTAAAATAGTTCCACTAGCAGTGAAAGACTGCATAAGGATAATCTTTTAGAAAACAAAAATACATTAAGACAGACCTTCCTACCCTCCTCTTTCTGAAAATTTTACCCAGAGATAATCTGCTCCCCCGTGGACAACAAAAAGCCACTGGGCTGGCTGTAACTGCAGCTACTTTTATATCAACAAAGTAAATACAACTGAGTAATGTCTGCCCTGCACTTTTCTAATCAGCGCAAGGCTGTCGCAGAGAGCAAGTTTGATGGCACTGAAGTATACCCCAGCCTTCCATTATTCAGATGATTTTTAAATGTATCACAGAAATGGTAGAAAACAGTCAAACTGCAACACAGTGTTGAAAGCAGCGAGTTTGCTCACTTTTGGTCATAGTCCAAATCCTCTGCAACAAACGCTGTCTATGTGCAAATGATACTCTGGAGCTGAGCAGGCATGGACATGGACAACGATACGGGTCGGGGAAAGCTCTCAGAACATTTTACATTTCTTGAAAAGATACCATGGCAAAAAATAAGGTAACTGTGTATCTGAGGCAGGGGAACAGAAAGAGCCAGAAGAAATGTACTTTTGCTTTACTCCTTTTGCTGCGTCAGCTCATCTTTCACCAAATCATAAAAACATCAAGATCTTGTATCCTAATCTTTATTCTTGTTTGTACTCTACTAAATAGGGCACCTTATTCCTGAAGTCACTTAACTGAAATTTTCAGAGATGAAAGTCAGCAGCTGCAAAGCCCAGCAGCAAGGTAGTTAGCAAAGGACTATGCATTCTTTCACAGGGATATTTGTACTTTTTTTCTCTCCTGTAGTACCTGCATAAAATCACAGCCTTTGTCTATTGAGCACTCAAATCCAGCCTTATTTGGCTAGACCAAAAAAAAGGAAAACTGACAACCTGAATATTCAGACTGTGAATACTTCCATTCAACTAGAAGAAAACTGAACTCAGCAGCTAGTCTCTTAGACAAGATTATGTTATTTTGGGAGTCGTGACCAATGTACACACAGGAAGTACGTCAGTGAGGCTAAACCAAGCACAGGAGTGAAAAATAAAGACGGTGAAAATGTAAAGTTATTTACAAAACTAAGAGGCAAAAAAAGAATTTGCAATCGTCACTAGGATTCTTTTAAAAAAAACACTTTCCAGAAAAGTATTGCTTCTAGAAGTGATGGCTGAAGCTTGAATTCCTCACCAGTAGCAAGTCAGAGAATCATGACATACCTCAGAAGCTTAGCAAGTCCCACTCCAAGCTGACCAAGACCACCTAAAAGGCAACACAGAAGAGATAAAAATCAGAGAAAAATCAAAAATCACATCCAAACACAGAGTTCCATTATTATATGTATCACATGAGAAAAGAGTACTATTTTTCTCAGCCAGTCAGAAAGCTTTTATATTTTTTCTCAAGGAAAACCCAATGAATTGGTTTTAATAGATTTCTGGAATAAAAATAGTAAGAAAATTCACGCAGGACTCTAATTCTATCACCACACAGGAAAGATCATCACAATTCCAGGATATTTGAGCATTTTTGCTTCCAGTGTTCTGCTCACCAGGGAGGGAGGAGGGGAGAGGGGGACTCGACTGAGTGGAATACAGTTATGACAGGAATGCTGACCTGTAATTAGCACCCGAGGATGATCAGACTCGGCAAAAGAAACGGAGTGAAAGCTAGCATCGGAGGCCACCTGGCGGGGCGAGACTCCAATGCATCGAACAGGCACGATGGAAACCCCACATCCACAACCAGAGCTCTGGAGCAGCTGGCTGACAGCTCTGCTCACGTTTTTGACAATTGGCATCTTCCTCCTTCAAATGTGCTGTGAGAACAAGAGAAAAGATCAGTCACGAATGACTCAACCGTATTAAACACTTCAAACACTCCCTTCGAAAACTCTGAAGGGTTTCAGAGAAGTTTGATGCAATCCAAGTCCTAGCTGAGGTGCCAACTGAGCGCCACGTCTACTAGAAGCAGCCTGTGAAGTAACATGAATAGAGGTAATGTATTCACCAGAGCGAGCTCAAGAAAATATCCACAGCCCCAGCTCAGAGCCCAGTATTATGAACAGTGAGAATACAGTTGAGTTTAAGCCTTTTTAAAAGTCAGTAGAAACCATGATTTCAAGCACAAAAGACAACAAACACAGAATTCAACACGTTCAGCCGCTATGATTACACAGCTTCACCGTAGGTACTTTTGAGTGGAAGTTTTGTAGACTGCAATGAATAAGCAACCCTTCTTAGTATTGCATCAGCAAGATTCAGCTAAGCCAGCAGAGGCAGCAGTAAATCTCTGTAAAGAGCACTGCTTTGCTCAAACTTTGTATGCATGGTGGACAGCATCTGGGAAGCGAACGAAGGAGAAGCAGTAAAAAGCAGTATTTACCCAGGACTCGTGAAAATTTCTTAACTACTTTACACAACAAAAAAAAAAAAAAAAGGACATGATTCACTCATAATAACATAATAACGCACTGCAAAAATATCCCTAAGTTACCCTGAGCTACAGGCAAGTTTGGTTTTCTTTCTCTCCAAATCCTTCATATTGGGAAAGGAAATGGGAGAAGAAGCAATTACCTTGCAAGAGCAGCTTGGACAGAAAAGCCCGTTCTGCTAGATCAGAGTTTCCCATTTTAAATAACTTCAGGAAGTTATTAACAGCTCTGAACATAAAAAGTATTAATTTAACTGATGTAAAAACCTTCATTTTTTCATAGGTTTCTCTTTCTTACTATCCCAAAGAGGAATACTTCTGCACCATTAGCAACTGGAGAAATATCTACAAATACATATTCCAACTCCCCCTACCCTGTATTACCTTCTGACTAGTTTTTCAGTCACTGGTTTTACTCATTGACCCACACCAATACTGGAAACGAACCCTTTTGTTTCCTAGAGTAAGAAAAACGAGGAAGCTTTATCCTTAAGTTATCTCTCCCACCCCGCTAATTTAAATTACCAACCAAGGCTAATTTCAAGGATTAAGCAACACACACTGGAATTTTCCCTCGTCTGTACTCACCTGTCCCTCAGCTGGCGATAGAGCAGAAGCGGAGCGGAGATGGCAATTTATAGGCCACTGCCTCTTTTGAAAGCCAATCAAAACCTGACAGAAAGTAGGAGTTGTCCCACACCTTAAAAAAAAAAAAAAAAAAAAAAAAAAAAAAAAGGGAAAAAAAAGCATGTGCATGAGAGCAGCAGCCAGGGACATGTCTGTAACTCTGTGATAGGCAGAGGACTCCGAAGCTATGCGACCAGCTCTTTAACTAACAGAACCGTACAACCTCGGGTCATCTCTGAAGGACGGGTTTTCAAACTAATTGGTTGCAGGGCAAAGGATTAGTATCAAGCAAACACATGTTCGAACGTAAAGCAATAATCTCCCTTGGATAGCGGGGAATTTCTGAGGTTTGTAAGGAGATTAAAGCATGGGGAGAGGGAAAAAGAGGGGGGGGGAAAGAAACAGGTTCGTAAAATGATATTTAGCAAGTTAACTGCCAGCTGCCGCTCCTCTGCAGGATTTCCAAAGCCTTACATAAGCAGCGAGCACCTGTTGCTCATGTTAAAGACAAAAATGCATTTATAGAAGCTGGTAGTTTCTTATGTATTCGATATTAAATTACGGTGGTAAGAAAGACAAGAAACTCAGGGGGTTGGTCTGGAAAATCCTGCAATGGTAAGCTTCAAAGAAAATGGAAAACGGGGAGAAGAGAGGGGTTAGACCCAACCCCCAAATCTCCCACAGCGTTTCTGGGGGCTGCACAGCTGCTGAGATGCCAGGGGATGCTCCTCCACAGAGCTGACCAAAGAAGCCCCACACTTGCTTCTTTCAAGGGAAGTTAAGGTACCCTCCAGGGCACAGGATCTCGCAGATTCCCAACCACTAGTACATTCAAAATGGCCAACATCCTGGGCTATATGGTCCACACCAACGTGCTAAACTCCCAAGCTATCGCTCCCAACTCATGCTTGTCTCCAAAACACACAGCTTCTGCTTCACGCCTGAGGATGGGCTTACTCATCGGAAAGCTCGTCTACTTTTTCCAACTGTATCAAGAAGAGCTCGAGCGGAAAGACGCTGCCCACCTTGGGCATCCAGAAGACGAAGCACACGCCACCCTGCCTGTCCCATGGGAAAGCCTTACTCCCTGGCGCCCAAGTGCTGCCAACTGGGAAGTCCATCGGATCACCACCGCGTTTGGGAGCGCTCAAGCTGCAACGACTAGGGGCTACTCTCAGCTCAACCAAGACTTAACGCAGCCTGGATAGACAGAAAGACCAAAGCCATCGCACGTCCCCTTGTTGGCATTTCCTCTGGTTCAGAGAGCCCCAATCTGGGGTAAGGGGGCCCTGCGCCCTTCCCCGCGTCCCCTGGCGTGGTTGCTGCGCCAGGGCAGGGCAGAGGGGCGGCCGGGCTGGCGCTGTTCTCTCTGGCAGGCAGCTGCTGGCAAACCTCAGTTCAAATAACCTTGACACGCACGCACAGCCCCCGCCGCTCGTTTTACAGAGGTGACGCACGACCGCGGGACGCCGCCGTTGTACCCCTCGCAAAGCTCGCCAAGAAACGACGTCAGCCCGAAACACCGAGGGACCAGCTCGAAACCTGACCTCAGCAATCGATATCTTTAAAAAAAAAAAAAAAAAAAAAGTCAGATTACAGCAGCTACCGCACAGCATGACATTCTTGGAGCCGGCAAGGGAAAGATCTACTCGACACCCGGCCTCCACAGATGGGGCCAAGAGGCTGGCGCGAAGCAAAGCCCTAAGCCCACGCCAGGTCTATGCGGAGCCGCCAAAGGGCCACGGAACGGCTCGAAACCCCCGGCCCCTGCGGCCGTGGCCCCAGCGGGAGACAGCGGGGTGGCGCGGGGGGAAGCCGGCTCCCTCCCCGGGCCGCCACCGGGCGAGGCGGGGCCCGCTCCCCGCCCCTGAGGCTGAGGCGACGCCAGGGCGGGAAGCGGCGCCCGCCGGCCGGCGGCCGTTACAGCCGTTACAGCCGTTACGGCCGTTGGGGAGCAGCGCCCGCCCGCCCCCCTCCCCCGCCTCATTCATTCGGTCACGGGCTGCGGAGCGGGGCAGCCCCGCTCCCCCACGGCCCGGCCCCGCGGGCCCAGGCCCCGCGCTCACCCCCGAGCCCCGCCGAGCTCCCGCCGCCGCCGCCGCCTCTCCCCGCCGCCGGCTCCCGGTGCCGCCCGCCCCCAGAGGCTCAGGGGCGGTGGGGGAGGCGGGGCTGAAGCCACGGCCGTCACCGCCTGTCGGGGAGGGGACTGGGGAGAGTGATGTGACGTCAGAGCGACGCCATGCAGGCGTGATGTCATGCCCCGTGAGGCACATGGCTTCTGGTGAGGGGGCGGCCGCCCCACGGGTCTGGGCCCTGCAGGGCGCTGCGGGCAGAGGGTCCCCGGCCTCAGCGGCACCAAGGGGAGGCTGGGGAAGCACAAACACGCGGGGCCCCCCAAAATGTAGCAGGGGAGGTCCCAGGTGAATGGAGGGTTGTCAGTGTGGCGCCCATCTACAGGAAGGGCCGGAAGGAGGACGGAGGGAGCTGGGCTTGTTCAGCCTGGAGAATCATAGAATCACAGAATGTTTTGGGTGGGAAGGGACCCCTAGAGGTCACCCAGTCCAACCCCCCTGCAGGACCAGGGACACCTTGAACCAGACCAGGTTGCTCACAGCCCCGTCCAACCTGGCCTGGAATGGTCCCAGGGATGGGGCCTCCACCCCCTCTCAGGGCAATCCCTGCCAGGGTTTCACCACCCTCACTGTAAAGAATTTCTTCCTTATATCTAGCCTAAACCTACCCTGTTTTAGTTTGAAACCATTACCCCTTGTCCTGTCACAGCTGGCCCTACTAAAAAGATTTTCCCCATCTTTCCTATAGGTCCCCTTTAGGTATTGAAAGGCCGTAGTCAGGTCTCCCCACAGCCTTCTTTTCTCCAGACTGAACAAGCCCAAAGAAGAGAAGGCTGAGAGGGGATCTCATCAACACCTACAAATATCTCAAGGGTGGGGGTCACAAGGACGGAGCCAGACTCTTCTCAGTGGTGCCCAGCGCCAGGACAAGGGGCCATGGGCACAAACTGAAGCAGAAGAGGTTCCAGTTGAATGTGAGGAAGAGCTTCTTGACTGTGAGGGTGCCCGAGCCCTGGCCCAGGCTGCCCAGGGGGGCTGTGGAGTCTCCTTCTCTGGAGATCTTCAACCCCTGCCTGGACGCTGTCCTGTGCCCCCTGCTCTGGGTGAGCCTGCTTGAGCAGGGGGGTTGGACTGGGTGATCTCCCGAGGTCCCTTCCAACCCTTGCAATTCTGTGATTCTGTGAAGGAGGACCTGGGGAACTACGGACCAGTCAGCCTGACCTCAGTACCAGGGAAGATTATGGAGAGGTTCATCCTGAGTGTGCTCATCAGGCATGGGCAGGACAATCAGGGGATCAGGCCCAGCCAGCGTGGGTTCATGAAAGGCAGGTCCTGCCTGACCAACCTGATCTCCTTCTATGACCAGGTGACCCACCTGGTAGAACAGGGAAAGGCTGTGGATGGTGTCCACCTGGACTTCAGCAAGGCCTTGGACACTGTCCCCCAGAGCATTCTCCTGGAGAAGCTGGCAGCTCATGGCCTGGACAGGCGTACTCTTCACTGAGTAAAAAAATTGGCTGGATGGCCAAGCCCAGAGAGCTGTGGTCAATGGAGTTAAATCCAGCTGGCGGCTGGTCACAAGCACTGTCACCCAGGGCTCAGTTTTGGGCCGAGTTCTGTTTCACATCTTTATCAATGATTGAGTGCGCCCTCAGTAAGGTTGCAGATGACACCAAGCTGGGCAGGAGTGTGGATCTGCAGAGGGACCTGGCCAGGCTGGATCCATGGGCCGAGGCCAATTGTATGAGGTTCAACAAGACCAAGTGCCAGGTCCTGCACTGGGGTCACAATCCCCATGCAACGCTACAGGCTTGGGGAAGAGTGGCTGGAAAGCTGCCCAGCAGAGAAGGACCCAGAAGTGTTGGTTGACAGCTGGCTGAATATGAGCCAGCAGTGTGCCTAGGTGGCCAAGAGGCCATCTGGCAAACCATGCAACCATGCAAACCACCCTCCATGTTGGGCTGCAAGAGAAGAACGTCGCAAAGCCTGTCTGGCTGTGAAAAGTCAAGGTACGGTTAAGGAACTAATTCAGTGAAGAAACTCTGGGGGATTGGGTGACCTTGAGCAGGATGAGCGCCGCTGTTCACGATCCCTCTGGGTGAGAAGAAGGACCAGCAACCAGTGTATGTTGTCAAAGAAAACCTTTGATTAAACAGCTCTTGAAAAAGGCATGGCAAAATGGTGAGTTCTGCAGGGTTTGTTTACTTGGGAATAAGACTGTTTGGTGATCAGCATATAGGTGGAACATTCTTCTAACTCCAAGAAGGAATTCAGAGAGAGGTTCAAGAGAAGGTTCATTTATCAGAGTTAAAATGCCAGAAAGGCTTTTGAGTATTCAAAAAAAAAAAAAAAATTAGGAGCTCCATCATGAAAGAAGATAGAAGGGGAAAGTCCCCTAAAACCATGGTAACTATCTTCTGTGGTAATTAACGGCATAACACTGATGGCAAGACTTCAGGAATAAATAAAGCATTAGACATTTGCCTTTCTACATGGATGAAGATGAAAAAGCAAAAGCTGGAATGTGTTTTATCTCCCCTCTTCCCCACTGAACAGTTTAAGACCCGTTTATGAGCAGAAATTAGGCAAGATGGAAAGACTGTAATCTGCAAAACACTGTGAACTACAGCAGACGTCAGAAAAGATAGGTAGCGTTTCCAAAAGATATGTTTAAAATTGAAATCCAGATTAAAGGAGGAGGTTGGTTTGCCTTCAGGAGCACCTTCAAACACAGAAAGTCAGGACTGGTGAGAGTGAGGGTAAACACGACTCAAGCACTAATCATTTTAAACCAGAAACTGATAAAACCACTCCATTGTATGAATAACAATCAGGTGGGCCCAGCCAAGAGAAAGGACCCGTACGTAACAAATGTAATTACTGCACTTAGCCTCCTTATGCTTCAGCGTTACGCTTATAATGAGCAGCCTTGAAAAACAGCGTTTTTATAGAGCGTGGTTGGTTTGCAAAGCTCTGCGAGGCCGTCATCTGCCCCTTGCTGTGGTTAGGCAGGTATTGCTCATCGCTCAGCCAACTGAACGAAGAACATAAAAGCGACCGCGGCAAATCAAGACAAGATCATCCTAATCCAGGTTGGGTTTTTTTTGTCTCTTTCCCCACAATATTCCCACGGACCTCCGTGATGTACAGCTGAAGGGCTGTCTGCACCAGATGTGGCACCTTCACACTCAGTGTATTTACAGTAACCCGTCATGAATGTATTTCTCCTCCACACACTCGACCCGTGTGCTTTTCAAAGTCAGGTAAGCTTGTAGTATCCACACTGGATAATACGCCTGCTTTGTATATAATTTTGTGCCCTCTAATTACACGGAGCTAAGCTGTTACATAACAATCCCCAACCTGCCTGCCAAGGAGTGAAATTCAGAAGCAGGAGGGAAGGGAAAAGTCTTACAAATACCTGTGTGGCAAGCTAATCTTATCTCAAAGCCTTTGTTCTTCAAGATTGCTTGGGGAGTTAATGTTGCTTATGGTTGTGAAAGATAGAAGTGTTTGGAATAAGGGGGGGGGGGGGGGGAAGTAACATTTGCTAGCAGTACAGCTCAGCAGAAGAAAGGAGGAGAAGGATCTGGAACTGTGGAAGCTCTTTGTACAAGCTGCTGCTGGAAGCAAGACTTGTGAGGATCGGCTCAGGGAAAGGAAGATTCAGCCAACTTCCATCTGAAAGCAGGCATTGCTGACTGCTTTAGGACTTGCCGTGGTCCATCAGATCAATGGTCCATCAGACACAGCACCCTGTTTGCCAGCAGCTTGTCCTCTTTGTCCTTCAGAGGACATCCTACCGATCCACACAGTCACAATATTCCCCTGAGAAGGGGAACAACACTCTGGCTTTCCCCGCTGGCAGCACCTTACACTGTCAGAAGTCACCTCCTCCCTCAGCCAGAAAGGGCAGGAGAACCTTGATTTAGGAGTGGGATTCCCATACCGAGCCCTGCTTCCAAGGGTGCAAAAATCTAGCGCACCAGAATGCTGCTAAGAGCTTTAGAAAGCGTGACCCGGGATCAGATTTAAGTCCAAAGACTTTGCACAAACTGCTCCAGGCTCTCTAATCCTTCCTGGTTGCTTGTTAGAAACTTCCTGCTATGTACAGCTTTACCAGTTGTCTAGGAAATCCAGAGCATCTGGATTGAATCGAACCATGTCATGCTACTGAGCTTTTGCAGTAAGGCCCCAAGAAACATCCTCGCTGTGCCCCGTACAGTGTTATCACCTCGATTTGGGGAGTGTCTGGGTATCAGCCCCAGCAGATGGGATTGCCCTTCAGTGGGCTGTCTGCAAACAAGAACAGACAGTTCAGGCTCTAAGTAAACCAGGCAGAGGTGGGCTGGGGAGGAGAAGTACGACAGAGGTGGGCAACAAACAGCGTGTGATGGGCTGAGAAACAGAACAGGAGGAGACTCAGCACTGAAGTGGGCAAAGGAGTGCAGAAAAGCTACAGAGAGACTGAGCGAAGGAGAGCGTTGGGTAAAACTGGCAGAACTAAGTGTGCAGAGGTCCCAGATGACTGTAGGAGCTGGCTGCTGTGTGCAGTCACTTCTCACTGGAGACTCGGGGGCCTCTCCTGGAGGGTTCACCCCACGGCTTTCCAACGGCTGCCAGTCGGAGAGGCACCAGCAGGGATCCTGGTGTCTCAGGTAACCCCTGCACCTCCTTCGTGCAATCCCAGGCCAGCGGGCACTCACAGGGGGGGCTTCTGGGCCCCCATTTTACCCCCAACGTAGCCCTTTGTTCCAGCTACCTGTGGACCTCCCAGTCATGCAGAATGAAGAAACTGGTGCAAAAGTGCAAAGGAGATCAGCATTGCATGATGCAAACTGTAACCTGAGACAAGGAAGATGGTCCAGAGATGAGTAAGGTCCACCTTGCACACAGATGAGTATCTGCGGGACCGACTTGGAAGGCATCTGACCCCCCAGAGCCCACTTCACAGCCATGCATTTGGAGGTAAGAAGAGGATTCGTAGAAGTTGCTTTCTCTGTTGTTGATGCAAAATACCTACACGGGTGCTTCAAATGAAGATCATTCCCCCAGAAAGGAAAATGAAGAGAATCGTAGAATTGTTTAGGTTGGAAAAGACCTTTAAGATCATCAAGTCCAACCGTTAACGTAACCCTGCCATCCCACCACTAAACCCTGTCCCTAAGCAAATTCTGCCAAGAGGCAGAATTTGTAAGCAAGAAGCACAACTCCAAAACCTCAGCACAAATACCTTTGGAGGACGTGGGAAGGGAAGACGTAGGATGACGTTTTCCTCAGAAAGCTTGTCAACTCACCGGATACATTCCTGTGGTTGAGATCCAAAAAATGTTGAACCTAGGTTAATAACCCATGAAGCATTCAGTCTTGCACTCTTGTCCTGTATAGAAATTTACCAGTCGTGTTCCAAAACAGCATAAAAAAAAAATGGCTCCAATGGAGAGCACCATCCCATCCCAGCTCAACATACCTGATATCAAGTGAATTCACTTTCTAAGACTATTTTAGTTTTCACATGTAGAATCTAAGACTGTCCAAGTGTTAGCTTTACCCCAGAGTCTACGAGTGGGAGCCTTGCTGTGGACACGCAGCTCCACTAACTTTATTCTCTGCGTGGCCTCCTATGTCAGAGATAAGATGTATGTTGATAAGGTGACTTCTCTTCCTGGAATAGCTATGCCCATCTCCTGCACAAAATCAGCCCGCAGACTGTCTCGCGATATGCTGGAAGCTGCACAGGAGTTTGCTGAACAGCTGTCAGCTGGGGCTGTAAGTGTGTGTGTACTGATTAGAGCCTATCTCCAGTTTCGAAGCATGCTGTCATAACTGTCAGGCTGTGCAGATAGCACAAACATACTGAGGAGTAGAACGTGTTATCTTTGGGAGGAAAAAAAAAAAAAAACCAGCTCAGATATCAGGGGAAGGAAGTTACAGAGTCTCCACACAAGGAAGAAGTGGTACAGCCTGATTCATTTAATTTCTCCTAAAAATTTTCATAGAAAATGTGTTGCTGGGGCTATCACTGCATAGGATCATAGACTGATTTGAGAGTAGTGCTGGGAGGTTGGCTGAGAGGACCCACACAAACTGGAGAACGTGAGAAGATGTGATTCGGTCACCAGAGGACAGAGGCATGTAGTACTGTGAGATGACTGCACGCCAGGCTGTATTATGATATTTTTTTCTACAAGCTTTTGCCACTGCCCAGTGTTAAGAGACAGGTTAATAAGGAAACGGACTCTTGACTTTACATGGTCCCATGTCCCTCATACCATAGCAGCCAGCACTAATGAGTAAATTGTCAGTCCTAGATACAAGCTCCATCTGTGTCCAAATGTGCCACGGTAGCCACAGGGTCACCAAGGAGGGAGACTGAAGTTCACTCTGGTGACAGGTCAGCCACACAGGCTGTGAAAAGAAGAAACATCTTCTCCCTGTGGCGCTGAACTGCTTTAACCCTGATGTTCGTCATCCCCAACCGATCTGACAGAGGCTGTGCTTATGCACAGGAAGGTGTCACATCGTGTTGGCAGGCAAGGGAGAACCTCATACTGATCAAAGTCAGCTGTAATCTCCCCTCTGTGAGTGACTGACATCGCTTTTGCACCCAAACGTGTGTCACGCTGCATTGCCATTTCCTTGGAGGAGAACAGCTGGGGAAGATTTTATTTAGAATTAAAAGAAGGAGGTTGATGCCCTTTGGTTCAATTGTCTTTTTTTTTCCTTTGAATGAGAAGTGAAGCAGTGTGAGCCATGGATGCCTTCCTTGCTTTTAAGATCATTCACCTGGCATCATTCCAGTTCTTGTGAGCTCCTGCAAAGCGAAAACACAGGTGTTAGCCCTTCAGGTAGGCTAAGAGAGAGGCACGCTTCTGCTGATAGCATCTTTCAGCCTGGCTGTTCAACACCTTGTCGCTGCCTGAAAGGTAGCATTTTCTCTGGGCAGGCTGCTCAGAGAAAGCAGGAGTTTCTGCAGCAGGTTTTACTCCAGCACTGGGTGCACACATCTTAGAGACCACAGTGGCTGCAGTCACATTCCTCTGCATGAGGGGAGCCTGTGGCATCTTGCACCATAACATAACCAGGATAAAGCCTTCAGCGCTCCCCAGATGTTTTGGGGTTGCTGCCTTCTTATAATCAACATCTTTTTGTGAACACAGGATAGCAATCCTGCAAGGGCAGCTCCAGACAGTAATTTGTCCACCACAAGGTGAGACATACGAATGCTGCTAATAAAATACCTGCCATCAGTGTGTCTGGTTTCTTTTATATCCACGATGCTCATTTCCACCTTCATGGTGAAGGGTTTTACAAGAGAGATGAGACACAATGACAGTCCATAGCGACAAGAATTATCAAAAACATGGGAAAGGAAAAAGGAACAGAGACGGTTCTGTGAAGAGCAGAAGTGGGTGGAGGAGACAAGGGGCCAATCTTGTAGAAAGCACCACCACCACCACCAAAAACCCCAAAATATATTGGGTTTGAAGCCACATATTCAAATAGCAGCAAGATTATTCATTAGCATGAACTTCTAGCTGTAAGGAAAGTCCTGGAAAAGATCACTTGAGGAGAGAGCAGAGTTTCTGTTGCTAAGAGATTTAAGAGCAGGTTGGGTAAGCCCCATCGCAAAGATGGACATTTAGTGGATCCTGTCTCGGGGCAAAGGGAGAGGTTTAACGACCTCCTCTCTTCAAATTTAGGGCCCGAATCTCTCCCCGTGCTTGCTACTTCTGCAGCTCCGCAGCCTTTGCAGTATAACTCTGTTTGCATACAGAGCAATCCTCGAGTTCTGGTGTCACCCATAGATTTGTTTGTGATTTATTTAACATCCAGGAAATGTATAAGAGAACGAGGGAACAGTTGTTTATGCTGAGAATGTACCAAAAAGGCCACTGATTCCAGTTTTGGAGGTTGCACAGTCCTCGTGAAGCCCTGACTTGCACTGCAACCAGCTAGTAGGAATTCCTAGATCTCAGGAAGAGATGCAGTTGATATTTTGGGGGAAGAAACAGCTTAATTTTTTCCTGAAGACTTTCCTATACACACCCATTTACCCACCGTCTTGCAGCTTCACATCTAAGCAAACAACATGGATGAAGGCTACATCCCAAATAAAAGAATAGGTAACAAGACAGGCAGGGAAAAATTGGGCCTCGAGTCACACCCTTCATGAATGTGGCCTGTACAGAGGCCATAATGTTGTTAAGAAAATCCACAGCAAGCTGATGCTTGTCCTTAAGGAGGGTTTTCACACCCCAGAGCGGATGGACGGAGCTCACAAGGGGCAGGCAGGTGCTCTAACACAAAGTGACTTTCCCTTCCCTTTTGCTGACTTTCCCAGTTTTCCGTCCGAGCACACCGAGAATGTCACAGGGAAGGCTCGGAACAGAAACAGTCCCAACCAATCTCCCTGCCCTTCCCTGCTTCTGTAAAGGCCGAATAACATCCTGTAACAAGCACGAGTAGCCACAGCCAAAAAAAAAAAAAGGCAGAAGGGAAACTTTATATACCCTTGGGAGTTGTTTTTGCAGAACTAGGTCCACTCTGACGGTGCCCGGGGTGCACACAGCATCCATCTTCCTTCCTCACTGGCCTTGAGAGTGCAGATCTCCACACAAGGCTTCATTTAAGCAGGCTGTGGAAACGAGATGCATCATTAGGGCAGCTAATGACAAGGACAAGCTTCCAGTTTAAGCAGAAGCAGTGTTTCAGACAGCACTCAGGCCAGCAGAAGAGGGTTTGCTCCCACTGAGTTTTCTCTGTCCAGTAAATCACGGCCTGCTTTCCTAAAGGTCTGTATCCTAAACAACACACCACCCAGTATGAAACAAGCTCATACAGGTCTCTGAGGTGAGCAGACGTTGCAACACAGTGAGGGTTAAGGAATGTACCCCGTGAGACATGAAAGCCAGACTATCTTAAAAATTCAGACGAAGCCTCACACCAAGTTTCTCACACACCACAAAGAACAATGGTCATTAATGCAATGAATTTAATTGCCCTCCTCTATCAACGTTCATCTGGATCTGCCTTCCAGGTATTCCACTGTGTAGCTGGGCTGTTCATCGTGTACCTGAAAACACAGCAAGGTTTCAAGCTCCATGAGAAAGGGGAGACGTTAATGGAAAGGAAGGTGAGCTTGATCCTTTAATTAGTATTAAGGGAGAAAAGCCTTGAGTTTTCCCTCAGAGAAGATACCCCATTGTCTTGGTTTCGGCTAGGATAGAGTTGATTTTCTTCATAGTGGCTGGCATAGTGCTGTGTTTTGGATTTAGTACTAGAAGAATGTTGATAACTCACAGATGGTTTAGTTGGTGCTGAGTAGTGCCTGGACCAGTCAAGGGCTTCTCAGCTCTCAGCTCTGCCAGGGGCACAAGGAGCTGGGAGGGGGCACAGCCAGGACAGCTGACCCCAACTGGCCCCAGGGCTATTCCACACCGTATGACGTCATGCCCAGTATAGAAACTGGGGGAAGAAGAAGGAAGAGGGGTGACGTTGGGAGTGATGGCATTTGCCTTCCCAAGTCACTGTTACGTGTGATGGAGCCCTGCTGTCCTGGGGATGGCTGAGCACCCGCCTGCCCATGGGAAGCAGGGAATGAATTCCTTGCTTTGCTTGTGTACATGGCTTTTGCTCTCCCTATTAAACTGTCTTTACCTCAACCCACGAGCTTTCTCACTTTTACTCTTCCGATTCTCTCCCCCATCCCATTG
Organism: Butorides virescens; assembly: GCA_017310255.1. Taxonomy (NCBI): domain Eukaryota; kingdom Metazoa; phylum Chordata; class Aves; order Pelecaniformes; family Ardeidae; genus Butorides; species Butorides virescens. The sequence continues at coordinate 46,939 of JADKXX010002774.1, forward strand.
TGGGGGGAGTGAGAGAGCAGCTGGGGGGGCTGAGTTGCCAGCTGGGTTACACCACGACAGTTCTTTTTGGCACCCAACATGGAGCTCGGAGGGTTTGAGATAATGACAGGTTTGATTGGAATGTGCTAGACCAAATTTATAGCTGTTACTGCTGTTTAGCTATTAATGGGCAGGCTCCTGTGCTTGCCATGGGGTTTGCTCACCTTACCGTACATTAGAGTCCAGTGCTCGTTAGTGGCTGCTTTTTGCTTTCATTGCTTGCTGTGCCTGGGAATATTTTGATAACCACCACGGCGATGTGCCGGGGCTGGCAGATGGCCAGGGCATCGCTGCTGTTCCTGTGCTGCTGTACTGGACAGGCTGGAACTCCGGTGTGAACTCCAGTTGAAAGAACCGTGACCTGGGGATGAGTCTGCGGGGGAGCAGGACACCCCAAAGAGGTGGTGTGGCCGTGAATAAGTCCACACCACGGCAGGTGTATCTCGAAGTGCCTGTGGTGGTGGTTATGGCTGTGCCACAGCAAGTATACAATAAAAGGGTTGTGGCCCAAGGGTAAATCCACACTGGAGAAGGTACACCTCCAAGCATCTGTGGCTGTGGACGATTCCATGCTGCAGCAGGTACACCTTGAAGCATCAGTGGCTCTGCATGAGGTCATGATGGAGCACCTCAGAGAGTGTGATCATAGATAAGCTCATGCCAGAGCAGGGTAAGCATGAGAGAGACGGGTAAGGACATGTTGGAGCAAGTTCATTTCTGAAGGGACTGTGGCTGTGGGTAAGGCCACGGTGGAGCAGGTACATCTCTGAAGGCGTTGTGACTCATGGAGAACACCACGCTGGAATAGGTGCCCCTCGAAGCGACTGTAGCTGTGGATAAGTCCAAGCCAGAGCAGGGGCAAGAGGAGTTCATCGCAATGTTAAAGCCCGTGGTCTAGTCCAAAGAGACCAGGGGTGGAGATTGTAATGGAATTGCCTTTAAGTTGTTGTAGCCTGGGATTTGAGTTGCATGTATGGGCATTACTATAGCAGGAACCCCTTGTCGCTAGCCAGGCTGGGAGCAAGGGGAGGAGTTCATCGCAATGTTAAACCCTATAAACTGGCCCAAAGGGACCAAGGGTGGAGATTGTAATGGATATACCTTTAAATTGTTGTAACCCATTATTTGAGTTGCATGTTATAGGAATTACTAGAGCAAAAACCACCTCAACCACCGGAGGACAAGCCTTACAAGAAGCAGTGCAAGTGCAGCAGTGACCTGACCTCAGCTGGCTTTGGTGCCCAGTAACTCCACATGACACACCGCTTCTCCTGTCCTGAGTGACCAGCATTAAGAGATGGGACCCAAAGTCATGGACTAAATGAAGGCAACGGACATTTCGTGGACATTTCTGGACATTTTGCAAGTGCAGTCCATAGACTAAGGGAATGATATCTGTGTAATATATCAAAGGATGGGAAGGGGGTGGTGGTTAATGAGGATGGACTGGATAGTGTGAGACCTGAACATGACGTAAGTGGTATGGAATAAGGGGTGGATACTGTCCTGGTTTCGGCTGGGACGGAGTTATTTTCTTCCTGGTAGCTGGTATAGTGCTGTGGTTTGGATTAAGTACTAGAAGAATGTTGATAACTCACAGATGGTTTAGTTGGTGCTGAGTAGTGCCGACTGGTCAAGGACTTCTCAGCACTCAGCTCTGCCAGGGGCACAAGGAGCTGGGAGGGGACACAGCCAGGACAGCTGACCCCAACTGGCCCCAGGGCTATTCCATACCATACAACATCATGCCCAGTATAGAAACTGGGGGAAGAAGAAGGAAGGGGTGGGGGATGTTGGGAGTGATGGCGTTTGCCTTCCCAAGTCACCGTTAGGCGTGATGGAGCCCTGCTGTCCTGGGGATGGCTGAGCACCCGCCTGCCCATGGGAAGCGGTGAAGGAATTCCTTGCTTTGCTTTGCTTGCACGCATGCAGCTTTTGCTCTCCCTATTAAACTGTCTTTACCTCAACCCACGAGCTTTCTCACTTTTACTCTTCTGATTCTCTCCCCCATCCCATTGTTGGGGGGATGAGCAAGCGGCTGGAGGAGCTGAGTTGCCAGCCGGGTTAAACTACAACACCCACAGTCACAGAAATACCTTTTCCTTTCACCCACCCAACAATACAAATTCTCCGATCCCTTTCCAATCCCAACAGCGTCCCTCTGAGGCTGGCAGCATCCACTGCACCATTTTGAGGCAACCACTCTAGTTGCTGGGAAATGGGAAGCAACCATCTGATCCAAAAGGAGTGGCCTACTGTGCTCTGCCTGGTGGTTTACTCTCCTTGGGTGCTGATGGATTACAGAGTTTCTTGATGCTTTTACCCAGTAAATGCATAGCTGTCAGATGAACAGGGCAATGAATGCACTTCTTCATAACTGCAATCTGCATTTACTGAGCGGGAAAGGTTCTGCATCACTCCAGTCCCTTCCTCGCTGTCACAGCCAGCCAGCCAGGACTGAGAAGGACGTCCACTATCTCACGGCAGCAGAGCTAGTGTTGTCATCCCAGCGTGAGGATGACGTTACAGGCCCCCTGTAGACACGGTCTCTCCAGAGAGGCCACAGCTTCACTAGTCAGTGCAAAACAGTCTCGGTAATTAGTGGAAACACACAGCAGTGCCACACAAAGAAGATCCCACCTCCAGCACTCTTGGGGCAAGAAGCAGTTGGGCTCAGCAGCGTGGGCAGAAGGAAGCATTGGACACCATGGTGGAAGAGTAAGCCATGATGACAGCTCTGACCGAGGCAGGCACTCCGGGACAAGAAGGATGGAAGATCACCTCCATCTGCCCGAGACAGAAACTTGTCAAACACCAAATAGCAGCCTACAACCTATTCAGAAACACTGAATACCCAGAAAATGGTATGCTGCAAAATACTCAGACGTTCACGAGTCTGACATCATCGCTTCCTCCTCCTCTCTTCCCACTGCCGCGGCTGGCTAAGAAGAGGCCTGAGCTAGGGTTAGCTGAGGCCAGTGACAGCCGTGCCGTTCATCAGGGTCATTTTCTGTAAGGGAACAAAGCAGAGGAGGAAAACCCTGTGATCAAGTTAAAGCCGCTTTCCCAACTCAATTTACCGAGCACATTTGTTAATTTGTTATGAAAAGGACTCAGGTTTCATCTGATAATGTAAGGTAAAGCTTCCCTGTCAGGGGCTCAAACCCTGTCAAATCTATGACTTGCCAGATCTGGGAGTGGAAGCACAACTGCTCAGTGTAGGTCACTCTGGTCCAGGGAACCACGGGGCTTCATTGGTCGTGAAGAGCGCATGAATCGACCTGAGAAAAGCCTGCTAAAAACGTATCGGTGCATTTATGAAACCTGCAAGGTCTCATGGACTTGAATCCTTCATTTCCAAAGTGCCTTGTTCAATTAACCTCTAAGCTTTCACTCTAAAATAAAGCTGACTTTTGGCAGAAGACCTTGGAGGGAAATTTCAGGACAGAAAAGTTAAAATGCATTTAAAAGGAAATCTAAAATGGCCATCTCTGCAAAACGGAGCCATTGCCGCAGCTGCAAAATCATTTCTCAAGTGCTAGGAGCAGGCTTGATGTGTCCAAGAACGGGCAGACACCTCTCCCACCGACTCACCAGCCTTTCACAGCCGTTAAGACCGAGCAGAGCAGCCAGCAGAGGCATGCAGAGTGCAGTGAAAAATCGGCTTAAGAATTCCTTGCCTTTGCTGAAGGCAATAAGACATTGCATTATGAGCTAGGGAGGGGCAAAAGCATGTAAGGGTTTCATTTTCCATCCAGAATTATTAGATAATCTTTATTAATCCATCACAATGAGTCTAAAAACTTTGCTGTTGACCTTTAATAGTCCTCTTACTGAAATAAAGGCAGCTTATTCCTTCCCCTCACTCGACGTCTCTCAGGCAACGGGCGGCGTGATCAACTTTGCAGGATCCTTCTGCATTTACAGTGAAGTCCCCTGTAGGACAGGTGAAAGAGTTGGAATTATAGTTTCTCAATTAGTATAATTTTGCTGTCATTCCTTCAGACTGAACCATAATTGACAGTTTTCCATCCCCCCCACTGGCAATATGAGGACTGTTGGAATGGGGAAGGGAACTGCAGGCTGCCTTCAGCTCTTTATTTATCCACAGCTTTTTGTCGGAGCAAGATGCAAACATACATCAGCATATGCTTTAGCGAAAAACAACAGCTTGGCAACTCAAGCAGGTTGGGAATTTTCCATCCACAGAAAAAGCAATCTCAGCAAAGAAAGAAAAAAAAAAAAAAAAGAATTGTCCTTGGGGGCAAAAAGGGGATTTTGCCTAAATAATTAATTTTTCTTTTCATTCCTCTTAAAATCAAAAGTCGGCATTTTCTTGAACTAAACCCAAAGCGTTTCACGTCATGTCGGCATTAAGTTGCATGACTTCGGGCCCCTGTTTGCCTGCTGGGACTGCAGCTTTGGGTGCCGTAAATTCGTAGCCTTTCCAAAATAAACAGGAGAGCCAAGTGCTTGATCACCAGGCCCCAAAGGGAACATGGATTCCAGAGGCAATTTGCAGAAGGTAGCTCCATAGTGAGTATTGAACAGGACAACCCAGATACTGCTTCTACCTCAAGGAGTCATTGAACCGCTTATGACTGGAGCCTGGGAAATATCCCATTCCCTATATTCTCTCCTTAAACATCCACTGATGATGGTTGCTGGAGACCAAGCGTGGAGATGCTTCTCTGACCAGCGTGGTCATCCTCACCTGCTTGCATTAATCTGCTCAGCCTGGAGCAGAGGAGGCTGAGGGGAGCCCTCATCGCTCCCTACAACTGCCTGAGAGCAGGGGGGAGCCGGGGGGGTCGGGCTCTGCTCCCAGGGAAGGGGCGATGGGACGAGGGGAAACGGCCTCAAGTTGTGCCAGGGCAGGGTTGGGTTGGCCATGGGGAACAATTCCTTCCCCAAAGGGCTGTCAGGGGCTGGAAGGGGCTGCCCAGGGAAGGGGTCGAGTCCCTACCCTGGGGGGGATTTAACAGCCGGGCAGACGAGGTGCTTAGGGCCAGGGTTTGGGGGTGGGATGGCAGGGGTAGGGGAACGGTTGGACTCGATCTTAAGGGTCTTTTCCAACCTAAACGATTCTATGAAGCCAGCTCAGCTCTGTTTCTCATGGCAGTGTCCTGCTCTGGGGAGACATTGTCTAGGCAGGAGTCCAGAGCATGAAAATACGACGTATAAAGTATCCCAGGCCCCTATGAGTGCACAGCTCAGTGAGCTGGAACCTTTAGCTCAGCATCTCAAAAAGGAAACCTGAAATATTAAAACACTTTTGTTAAAAGTACCTAAAAGGAAATAACCTGGCAAGCTTAACAAAGAAGTGTCACATAAAAGTATGCATGTATATTTTCTTTTTGAGGTCTTCATTTTCAGTCAGGACGAAGACCAACAGTAAACTCTCAGGAACAATTTCCTGGGAGAGAAACCTTTCCCAGAGCTCTGGTAGCGAAATAAACCCCTCCGCTGCACACACAGATCTCCCCAGCCTAGAGATGAGAGGCAGGGTCAACCACATGTGACAGCTATAAATCACATCGCTGAATGCCTGGCTGGGCAGTGCGCGGGCACAGCTACGGGGCACGAGCAGAGGACCCGACACAAACTATGCCCCAACAACAAAAGGAAAAAGCACTTCAGTTTCCCTGCCCAGCCATTTCAAATGGAAAAATGTTTTGGGTTTTTTTCCTCATGTCTGCCAAAAAAGTCCCTGGCATTTGTTGTAGATACAAGATTCAACTTGGTTCAGGGTTGGGACAGAGCCCAGTTGTTTTAAATTCCAGCCCCCACCTCCTCTTTAAAAGGGAATCACAGAACCACAGAATCGCAAGGGTTGGAAGGGACCTCGGGAGATCACCCAGTCCAACCTTCCTGCTCAAGCAGGTTCTCCTAGAGCATGTTACACAGGACTTCATCCAGGCAGGATTTGAATATCTCCAGAGAAGGAGACTCCACGACCCCCCTGGGCAGCCTGGGCCAGGGCTCCGTCACCCTCAGAGTAAAGAAGTTTTTCCTCCTATTCAACTGGAACATCTTATGTTTCAGTTTGTACCCATTGCCCCTTGTCCTGTCGCTGGACACCACTGCAAAGAGTCTGGCTCCGTCCTCGTGACTTCCACCCTTAAGATATTTGTATGTGTTGATGAGGTCCCCTCTCAGTCTTCTCTTCTTCAGGCTGAACAAGCCCAGCTCCCTCAGCCTTTCCTCGTAGGGGAGATGCTCCAGTCCCTTTATCATCCTCGTTGCCCTCCTCTGGACTCTCTCCAGGAGTTCCTCATCTTTCTTGAACTGGGGAGCCCAGAACTGGACACAGTACTCCAGGTGGGGTCTCACCAGGGAAGGGTCCAGGAGTAGGAGAACCTCCCTTGCCCTGCTGGCCACGCTCCTCTTCATGCACCCCAGGATGCCATTGGCCTTCTTGGCAACAAGGGCACCCTGCTGGCTCATGGTCAGCTTGTCATCCACCAGGACTCCCAGGTCCCTCTGGGCAGAGCTGCTTCCCAGCAGGTCAGCCCCCAGCCTGTCCTGGTGCATGGGGTTTGACCTCCCCAGGGGCAGCACCCGACACTTGCCCTTGTTGAACTTCATCAGGTTCCTCTCCGCCCAACTCTCCAGCCTTCCCAGGTCCGGCGTATCAGCCACTCCTCCCAGTTTTGTGTCATCAGCAAACTTGCTGAGGGTACACTCTGTCCCCTCGTCCAGGTCATTGATGAACAAGTTGAACAAGACCGGGCCAAGCCTGAGCCCTGGGGAACTCCACTAGCTACTGGACTCTGCCCCGCTGATCAGAACCCTCTGAACCCTGCCCTTCAGCCAGTTCCCAATCCACCTCACTGCCCACTCATCCAACCCACACTTCCTGAGCTTCCCTATGAGGATGTTATGGGAGACGGTGTCAAAAGCCTTGCTGAAGTCAAGGTAGACAACATCCACATCAAGGAAGTGATGAATGAAATTGTTTCAGCGCAATTCCAAGTTAGGAGAGCAAACAAAGCTGGCCTGGCCACTATTTCCGAGGCTGTCAGACACTAACAAATGGTCACTTTTTAAAACCTCAGCTCACAAAGTGTGGACATCTTGGAAAATTGTAACATAACGGAAGCTGCAGGTGGGTAAGTCCTTTGCTCGCTGTAGAAGCGGAGTGCTGACAACTCCTGGCTCCCAAGTGCCTACATGAGTTTGAAAGAACTGTTAAGGACCATTTGCAAAACCAGCTGTCTCTCTTTAAAGAGGAAAAGCTACAGTAGGAAAATAAACACAAAGAACTCTCTTGTCGGACTGCAGGGCCTTGAAAAATGCATTTAAAGCCCCTGGGGAAGCAAAGCTACGGGAGTATCAGCAGTATCGTTCCATCTGCTACAGACTGTGCAGTATCTTCAGCAAACTGAGTCAAACTCAAGGGTCATCCGAATCCTGTCTGCTGTCTCAAAGGCCACCAGCAGCCAGCCAGGACACAGTGCATGGAGGAAAAACTTAACAGCTACGCATCCCTGAAAACTTGGCACTATATTGCTCAGGGACATCCACTGACAGCTGATGTCTTTGTGTTAAACAACCCTTGATGGGCTTTTCTTCCCCATATTTAGCTGCTTTTTGAATGCATACCATGTTTGGCATCTACAGCATCCCATGGCCATGAGCTCCCCAAGGCCATGAGCTCCCCAGCCAAACCCCACCTTCTGTTGTTTCAAGTGCCACCTGATAACTTAATCTGCTGCACCTTAATTCTTGTATAAGGCAGAGCAAATAGTTGTTCCTTACCCTCTCCATGCCAATATTTCACAGACCTCCATCACATCATCACCTCAGCAATCATGTTTCCAGGCTGAGTTGTCTGCCACCAAATGAGAAAAGGAAGAGCAGAGCCTCTAGCATGGAAGGGCACCATGGAACCAGCCTTGCAGCGAGGACAAACAGATCTCCCCTGGCATGCTGCAGAGGCAGAAAGATCCTGTTGTCCCCAGGGCCCCGATACAGGCGTGCAGTTGAGCAAAAGGGGTGTTTCTGCTTGGGAAGGATGATGCATGGAGCACCTGAAGCTGCTCACCGTTGGTTTTACTGTATCTGCTAGCCTGACTCAATGTAAAGTTCTTTTTTAGACCAGTAGCACAGCCAGATGGCAGATCCCCAGACTGACAAAGCAGAAGGAGTGATTTAATGTCCCAGTTACCTCCTCCAGCATCAAGGCAACCACCTGGAGCATTAAACTGGCACAAACCCAAGCTAGACAGAGCTTGCAGCAAGCTGGCCCTGAAACCTCCAGGTTCTTCTGCGATCCAAGGCCTCCCTGATACGGCCCAGCTGGATAACCCTGCCCCTGAACGCCGAGGAGATTGCCAAATTGTGAGAAAGAGCACAGAGCCCTGTAAGATAAGAAAGGTAAAACCGAGGACAGAGGTAGGGTTGTCGAGATGCGATAGGTAGCAGCTCAAAAGTGCAAGAGGAAAAACCTCAACACTAAAAGGCAGAAAATCACAGAATCACAGAATTGCAAGGGTTGGAAGGGACCTCGGAAGATCATCTAGTCCAACCCCCCTGCTAAAGCAGGCTCTCCTAGAGCATGCTAGGCAGGACTTCGTCAAGGCGGGCTTTGAATATCTCCAGAGAAGGAGACTCCACAACCCCCCTGGGCAGCCCGTTCCAGTGCTCAGTCACCCTAACCCATCTCCATGAGGTGGATGATTGCATCTCAGCAACGTGGATGAGGCCATCCCTCCCCACCCAACGAGTGTGTTTGGGCACCAGAGACACTTTGGGCGTTTTCCTCTGCGGTCAGCACAGCCTTGTAGCTCACTAGCCTTTGCTTGTGTGTATCCTGCTCACAGAGCCTCTGTGCATGACCAAAGGTGCCCCAAAAAGGGCTCCAGGGAGAAAGGGAGGGTTACAAACTACTGAGAAACTTGTCTGGTTTATATTTTTCCCCTCATATCTGGCTTTTAAGGTTTTGTGGGTTTGGGGTTTTTTTGTTTGTTTGTTTGTTTTGTTTTAAAATCCATGTCTGAGAGATCGCAAACAAGAAAAGCCAGTCTGAAGTTCAGAAACAGGCTAACAGAGGAATATTGACAACGCAGATTAAAAGAGCCAAGGAGAAGACAGCAGGATGTGTTCCAGCAAGCTGCTCTGCCTCTCAAGGCTGTGGTGAAAGTCTGATCTGGGCTGGGTGTTGAGGCAACATTTTCATCAGAAAGAAATCCAGGGAGCTGAAGAAAGGAGAGAGGACAGCGGAAGGTTGATTTTAACTTGGGAAAGGGGACAGCTTGATCCTCATAGCGCAGGACCCCTTCTTCCTCTCTCATTCAGGAGGTGCCACCCTGTAACAGCAGCAGAGTTGTAGATTTAAGGATGCTGCTAGCTTGGAGAGCAGTATACGCAGCCAGCCTCTGAGTGATCTGAACTGTTAGCAGTTTATCCTTTTTATTTTCTTCCCCCCTCAAAAGGTTCCAAAATAGCAAGAGTTTTAACACGGTGTCACTCGGGTGTAACGCAAGCCCAAGCAATGGCAGTGTACAGACCCTTCCCTTCTTCTAGGAGGGGCGAAGTGTTAAAACCCACTAAGCTGGCAAACTCCAGAGCATCTCTGGATGCAGCACAGCGTGTGGTGAGGGACTCCGAGCTGGGATTTGTGCGTGGTGCTGCCAAAAGGGCCAGGGTGAGGACCAGAGTCGCTGGGAATGGCTTCTGCTATTGGGAGTCTCCAGCAGCAGACGAGAACCATCCATCCTCTCGTAAGCAGCACGGTGCCACGGAGCTGATGGCTCCAGGAGTGCTCACCACTCCCCACTCTGCTTCATGCAGCCACCTTTTTCCTTCATTTTTCCATGTAGCATCCAGAAGTGCTCATCCTGTTCAACGCCTTCTGCAACAGCCTCTTCCAGAGCCTCAGGCTTCGCCCACGGGGTTTTCATGAGCTCCCCCCTGCTCCCCCTCTGCCCCCTTGCTAAATTTGCCCACCTTCCTCGCAACTCGCCGTGTCAGACGGCTGAGCGAAAGGAGCTCCTTCCCGGCCCTTCGGGACATTTGGAGACACGAGAGAGCTCTTGCCACGGAGAAAAGCCATCCCGTTTGGTTTGCTGCTCCGCACGGTACCGTACTCTGTGGGCACGAGCCTTGCATTTCTGTAGACCAGTGATTTTTAGTCCTGTTGACAGTCGTGCAGATGCTGAGCGCGTGGCTTTCTGTAATGTTAGCGGTGGGCAAAGATCGAGCCGTACCCTCTCTTCTCCCCTTGTAGCTCCACCTGGGCTTCACTTACACGCTCGATACCTCGGACCCTGGTTAGTGCCTAGAGTCTGGTTTTAATCAAACTTGTGCAAATGCCAAGCAGCCTCTGTCCCAAACAGTAAGCACACGAGAGGCACGTGAGAACAGGGAATTCCACCTGGACTCACCCAAAAAGCGCACTGCTTCGGCCAAGGCTGATGCAGACGAAGCAACTCACTTGAGATGACGCCAGCAATCTGTGCCCGTGCCAGGACCGGGATTTCGGCCTCCCAAACCCCAGTCCAGTACCTAAGAAAAAAAAAAATATTAATAAAAATAAATAAAAATCAATCATCCTTCCAGTCTGCACAAGGATCCAGTTGGAGTGACAGAGCCTTAGAGGACAGCTCATTAAGCCACGTGGGTTTTCACCTTCCAAATCTTTCCTGTGACTTAATTACTAAAAGCCTCACTGCAATGTTTACCACCACAGATGCTGACTGAGGCTGCAGGGCTTTTCCCTTTTGGCTGGCTTACTTTTCCTTACCAGATTTTCCAATCCAATGTGCCACGTGGAATCACAAACAGCTGGACCAGCACAAGTGAGAAGAAAAAAAAAAAAAAAAAAAAAAAAAAAAAAAGAGGCAGAAGAGAAGAGCAGCATTTTAATTCAACATTGCCAAAGCCTTCCCCATTGCGAAACGACAGCCTTGCCAACTACTGGCAGCACAGCCAGGATATTTTTATATATTTGAGGTTGTGCAAGTGTCCCTTAAGGATCTGTGGAAGAAAACCTTTTTCCCCAGCAAGGCGCAGCTTTTTTTTTTTTTTTGTTTCCCTTCCCAAACCTAGGGAGATGTAGAAACCAGAGCCCTGTACTTACCCCGCTGTAGTCCAAATTGCTGTTTTCTCTCTGAAACAACTGATTAAATAAGAAACAGAGAGAATCCTCTTCACTCTAGCAGCAATGCCATCAAGTCTTCAGGGGAAAGAGGTTGAGGTCCAGTGCAGGTCTCAGCCTAGCGCACCAAGCGCTGCCCTTGCTCAAAGCCGTTCCTACACCCCACCTAATCCACCGGTTAACACAGGCTTCAAGACTCCACAACCACGTAGGATACGGCCATGGTAGCTCAGATGCTGCCAGCACCACAAAAAATGGCAGCTGATGGGATGAAGCACTCTACAGAAACGGCAAGCAGGTCTCTGCTCCAAAAAAACCCCACAAAACCCTAAATCCCCTAACTCTGACACAACTCTTGTAACTGCCAGAAAGCTTTTGACCAGAAAGTGTTGGTTTCACACCATCAAGGCATTACAAGCCAAGAAGAAATGGCTAAACCGGGACTATCCCATAGGAATGTCGCACTTACCTTGCTGGGGCGTAACACCAATTTATTTCGTGTCAGGAAAGAGACTAAAATCTGAATTGTGTCGCTTCTGAAATGCAATCTCCCACAAAATACGAAGGGCTGCCAAAAATGTACACCATGCCTACAGTGTAAGGAAGTTATTAAATAACCATCTGATTTAAAAGAATGTAAATGAAGCCTGTAAGTAGGTCTCTTCTACATGCATATTATTCCTTATTAAAGAAAAAGATGTAAAAAGGCTTTGTTAACCGCTGCAGAAAACGGCAATTCTCTGGTCACAGACCAGGGAGCAGATTTCCCGTATCTCTTGTACTTTTGAATTATTCCTTGGCCAAAAGGCTTAGAAACCCTTTTTTCTCTCCACACAGTGATCACAGGTCTTCAACCCCGAAATCATTACCCCGTCGGGCGCCGCTGCCGAGCGGGATGTGCCCAGCGCAGCCGCTGCAGCGCAAACCCTGGGAGCTGCCTCTTCCCCCGGCCTCGTGACTCCGCACCTCCACGCAGGAGGCTCCCCTCCTCCCACACACACCCCTCCTGGGAAGATTTACATCCTAGGCATGCATGCCAACCTCAAGCTATCAGGATCATTTCAAAAAAAAAAAAAAAAAAAGGCATCCCAAGTGTACGAATCGCTGCCTGGCGACGTCGGCGCTTGAAGCTCCTGGTGCTGGAGGTGGCTGGGAGCTCCAAGACCAGGGGCTGTAATTAGGCCTCCTTCTAAATCAGCATTAAATGATCCATCCACAGCTTTTGCCCTGATGCTTCTGCAAGTCATGAATCAGCTTTTTGCTACTCAGATTAAGAACTGAAAACCACACGGTGTTGGGGGTGCAGCAACCAGCCCCCCCCCCCCCGGCCCCACACAACAACGCAACGTGTTCTGTATTTTTCAGCCCTGTGGCTCAAAGGGAACATTGCTGCTGGCACTGTCGGACAGCTATGAACCAAATGAGAATCATAGAATCATAGAATGTTTTGGGTTGGAAGGGACCACTAGAGGTCATCGAGTCCAACCCCCCTGCAGTCAGCAGGGACACTGCTAACTAGATCAGGCTGCTCAGAGCCCCATCCAACCTGGCCTGGAATGTTCCCAGGGATGGGGCCTCCACCACCTCTCTGGGCAACCTGTTCCAGTGTTTCACCACCCTCATTGTAAAGAATTTTTTCCTTATATCTAGCCTAAACCTACCCTGATTTAGTTTAAAACCATTACCCCTTGTCCTAACGCAGCTGGCCCTACTAAAAAGATTTTCCCATCTTTCCTATAGGCCCCCTTTAGGTATTGAAAGGCTGCAATCAGGTCTCCCCGCAGCCTTCTTTTCTCCAGACTGAACAAGCCTCATAGCAGAGGGGCTCCAGCCCTCAGAGCATTTTAGTAGCCCTCCTCTGGCCCCGCTCCAACAGGTCCATGTCCTTCCTGTACTGAGGGCTCCAGAGCTGGACGCAGGGCTCCAGGGGGGGTCTCCCCAGAGCAGAGCAGAGGGGCACAATCCCCTCCCTCGACACTGGCCACGCTTCTCCTGATGCAGCCCAGGGTAGGGTTGGCTTCTGGGCTGCCAGCGCCCATGGCCGGCTCATGTCCAGCTTTTCATCCACCAGCACCCCCAAGTCCCTCTTGGCAGGGCTGCTCTCCATCCTTTCTCCCCCCAGCCTGTATTGATACTGGGGGTTACCCCGACCCAGGTGCAGGACCTTGCACTTGGCCTTGTTGAACCTCATGAGGTTCACACAGGCCCACCTCTCCAGCCTGTCCAGGTCCCTCTGGATGACATCCCGTCCTTCTGGTGTGTCAGCCGCACCACTCAGCTTGGTGTCATCTGCAAACTTGATACCAAACTGAGTGGTATCAAACTGAGCAACTAGGATGGTAAAGGGACTGGAGCATCTCCCCTACGAGGAAAGGCTGAGTTGGGCTTGTTCAGCCTGAAGAAGAGAAGACTGAGAGGGGACCTCATTGACACATACAAATATCTTAAGGGTGGAAGTCATGAGGACAGAGCCAGACTCTTCTCAGTGGTGTCCAGCACCAGGACAAGGGGCAATGGGTACAAACTGAGGCAGAAGAGGTTTCAGTTGAATAGGAGGAAGAACTTCTTGACTTTGAGGGTGCCCAAGGCCTGGCCCAGGCTGCCCAGGGGGGCTGTGGAGTCTCCTTCTCTGGAGATATTCAACCCCCGCCTGGACGCTGTCCTGTGCCCCCTGCTCTGGGTGAGCCTGCTTGGGCAGGGGGGTGGGACTGGGTGATCTCCTGAGGTCCCTTCCAACCCTTGCCATTCTGTGATTCTGTGATTTTCCCTAAAAAGCAGCAGGAGCAAACACTGAATTTATGCGACCAACCTGGTAAATTCCCATAGGAATTCAACAGAAACTTCGTGTCTTCCCCCTGCCCCCCCCATTATTTTATGCCAAGGAAAAGTTTTGCTTGCTACATTAGCAACCAACAATTGTCCAAACCCTCCCATACATGTATGAGAAACTGGTTTTCTTCTGTTCTGTGTAGCAGCCAGGTTGCCTACCAGTACTTTAAGATACTGAGGGAGCAGATTTTGAGCTTTAAGAGTAAAGCTCTTAGAGATGCCTGAGGTGCAGCATCAGATAAAGTGATCTAAAGCCATCAGCACCACTCTTGCAACAGAATATTGAAGGATCATCGTCTCCGGCTCTGAAAGACAAATGCCACGGGCTTGTCTTGACATTTACACAGCAGGAGAAGCTGTGAGCAACCCAACAGAGTAACGCACAGTAACAGTTCCTCCTCATTGTTTTCTTTCACTGCTCGGGGGGAAAAACTGGCAGCACGGGAGAGCCCTACAATGGCACTAAACAAAGACACTTGGGTTTTCAAAAAAAAGAAATGCCAACGGCCTTGTTCTGCTGAGTTTCGGCTTCCCTGGGAGCTGTTGGTGCCACAGCACACACAAGACACTGGAATTTGGATGCTGCACGGTCACCCCCAGCCAAAGGAACCCAATCTTGAGCAAGGTGAGCTCGTGGACATCCCATCCTCAAGGGCCAACTGGTTTCCCTGCCAGGCTGCTGCTTCTCCCAGTGCTTTTAAGAACGTAATTGCCTTCCTATTCCCTACCCTGCAAAGCCTCGTCAAAGCTGGTGGACAGGTTAGGAAGGGGCGAGATGGGACAGATCCGATGCCAGACGACTTAAGAAAGGGAGGCTTGGAAAGCCAGGCTGGAGCTCAAGTGAGTCACAGACCAGGCACCAAGCAGAGTCCGCCTCTGCTTTCTCCACCCCATCCCATCAGGCGTTTCTATGCATTGAATCAAAACACCGTGTTTTACACGCAGATAACAGGGGCTAAAGAAATCCCTCACAGCTGCCCTGAGCAGCCTGTTTGCACAGTAGGAGCTCTTTAAAGGCATCGTGTTCTCACGAGGGGCATCTCAATTGTAGTGTGAATCCAACACGTGGCTTTCTATCCTTTTAAATATTCCAGAGCCTTTACGTACTTGGTTTTAAACTGCTGGACCGGTGACGCCCTCTTACCCACGCTCAGATAAAAACGTAAGAAGGAAAGTTAAATAAAAAGGAATGGCAGCGCTTGATCAGATAGTTATTTTCTCCCCTCCAAAAAGCAAGCTTAAACCAAATCAGGCTGCCTGATCGTAGCTAGAAGTATTTTAAAATAGACCCAACTCTGTTTCAGCTGGGACTTTTGCAAGCATTTTGCACAAATAGGGACTGAATATCAATCTGTTCACATCAAAACCTTCAGCACCCTTCACTGTGTTATCATAGAATCACAGAATGGTTTAGGTTGGAAAAAGACCTTCAAGATCATCAGGCCCAACCATTCCCCTAACCCTGCCACCCCACCACTAAACCCTGTCCCTAAGCACCTCGTCTGCCCGGCTTTTAAATCCCCCCAGGGATGGGGACTCTGCCACGGGACTGCACAAGCTCACACCCAGAGTCTCCATCTGCTGAAATACCAAAAGCCACAAAAATTCTTCACCTGCCAGAGAAGTTGCAGGGACCACGAATGATGCCGCAGGGAAACAGACGGCCCAGTGGTTCACAGCCTATGGACCCACCAGCCAGGAAAGATCCAGGAATTTCCACAGTTCACAGGTTCTGTTTCCCAAGAGCTGTTTGTCCCTTTTTTGCTCCTTCCCCTGGCAAGTACACCCGAGGACCCCACCTCCCTTAAAAAATAAAAGGTAACTGTGCCCCCAGGTCTACGACGGACTGCTTGCAAGGTTTTGCTTCCATCTGAACCACTCCCCCTTTGAAGACACCAGCCTGCCTGCCTTTAGAGAGTTCAATCCAAGCATGAAATCTCAGCTAATCGAATCGTTTATCCATCAGGTGCAGAGCTGGTGTCAAAGGACCAAACCCACAGGAGCAGAGCTCTGCGAGCCACGCACAGGGTCCCAACCTTCTCCTCTCCACGCAGCCCTGCAGCACAAACCCCTCTTCTACCATCGCAACACGCGTTTGGCTGTAAAAGAAAACACACATGAGCTGAAAAGAACCAAAGTTTCAGGCAAGAGCTTACATCCAAGTCACACCCCCCCTCCCCAAATTGGAAAGTGAAGGCAGGACTAATAAAGAAGATTCAGCACTGTAATTAAAGAGCTTTTTAGTCTTCAAGGTTTTAATTTGAGCAGACATTTCTACTATGTTCTCAACATATCTACAGCAAAGTTTACAGCCACTTCATATCTGGTTTTCTCCCCCCAAACGGCTAAGCAATTGGAGCCATGATAGTTTTTCTCAGATTGGTTACTTATTTTTTTTTTTTTTGCAATATATTCAACGCCACAGCAGCTGGGATTCTGTACACGTACAGCATACATCTAACAATAGCACACGACTCCCAGCCCTGTCACTTATTTCATTTTTTTTTTTTTTTTAAATTAAAAAAAAGACTGATGCAGCAGCCAAGTCCAATTAGCAATTCCAGATGTTTGGACAGAAGTGCACTCATCACTTAAGTTTGTACTAGTTCACAGATACATAGCACACATCAGCTAGTCAACGTCACACAGTCACAGAAAAAGGGAGTGCTAGTATAGACATTTTCCCCTCATACAGGAGCCTGTACACGATAGCACTTTCCGAGGCTTTAGCAAAGCACACATTAGACGCCAAGATGCTGTACAGTGCAATTGAAGTTATATCATATGCAACATGGACAATAGTGCACTTAAACTGGTCGCCACATTCAAGAGTTAGATCAATACAATCAAAATATTGAAGGTACATATTCCCTTATGAAAACTGTGCAAGTTAGTTCCTTTTCCCTTTTTTTTTGTTTTTTTTTTGTTTTGTTTTTGGTAAATGGCAGAGCGTCCGCATTGATTGACCCCAGAGTTTGGGGGAGGGGGCTCTCAGTGTCCAGCTTTATTGCACAAATAGCTACGTGCAAAAAAAGAGCAGAATCAGGGGTGTCAGCAAGAGCGTAAGGCAGCGTCAGACCGAAGAGCCAGAGCCGGGCACTGCCGCAGCCCTTACAGCTCGGGAAGACGCAGGTAACCTGCAAACGGCGTGTGGGTGACTTCACGGGGCAGAATCCTGCAGACATCCCCCTCTAAGAGGAAGCAAGCCGATCATCAATCTTAAATAGGTGAATAAATATGGTGGACAAGCAGGTAAACAAGGAACTGGAGGGCTCCGCTGGGTGTTACCACCAGCAGCCACCAGACCGGAGCCTAGGAAGCACTGGGAATGGAAAGGGGAATGTGCAAGTAGCCTGACACAAGAGGTCTGGGAACTGTCTTTGCCCCCGGGGAGGACCTGCGAGGGTCCACACATCTTGTCTCAACTCCACCATGTGAAATACCTTGCAGGACTGCTCCGGGAGCTCCTCCCAAAGGTGACTATTTCCAGGTTAATTTAAGCCTCCAGCTCCTGCTGTCTGCAGCGACTACAAGGCGACACGTGGCAGAGGGATCGGGGAAGAAACCGCGGTGGCTGCTCAGGACGACACTAGCGTTTTCAGAGGAAGGCTGTGATCCACACTACTACTAAGCCAAGGCAAGCAGGCAGCACTTGGGTGGGGATTCAGGCCTGAAACACAAGTTGAGGATGAAATGCCAGCTCAGAGAGAATTTTCTGCCTTTTGTTAGCTGTCACAGCTGGTTACCCAGTTTCCTCAGATGCCTGCAGTTTGCATGAGACTAGAGCAGCCAGGCAATTAGATCAAAAAAAACCACCCAACCCTCTTTGCTTCTCTATTATTTAGCTCAATATATAATTACTATGTTAGGGAATTGCATAACCTTTAAGTGTGTTTTATGTATAGTCTATTATGGGGAAAATAGTGCCTTCTGAATCCTTCCCATCTGGCGAGCGATAACTTATTTCAGATGTAGAGGAACAGTAGAAATTCTGAATTGGATAGGGATACAGCATCCAGGCAGGTGCAGATCCCACAGACATAGTTTTAAAAGGGCGAGCAATAATTTTAAGGGCTCACATTTGCAATATGCCCAGAAGGGAGCTCCAGAAGCCAGGGTTTGGAGGCAGGAGGAAGGCATGGCCAACTTGTGCCTCCCCTGTTTGGCAGCACAGACCACCAGCCACCCTGAGAAGCATTCCCCATCTCAGACTTGGTTTAGTGAGAGAGACTGTCGCTCTCCAAACCTAAAGAGAAATTGATATTACAAGTGGGGGGAATTATTCTGCTGCCCACAGTGAACAATGGTTTAAAAGAGATCTTTTTATTTTTTTAAGCCAGATGACTTCAGGACTAAATTTAGGTAGTCGAGAAGAAAATGAAGGACTGAAAGCAAAAGGCACTAAGGTAGCACTTCATCATCATCACAGCATTTTAAAGAGCTTCCTTAGTTACAGAACTTTCCTTGGAATACGGTTACATGATTTTTGCAGATTGCTCTCCAGATACTTCTGTGACAACTAAAGATCCTGCATTTTCACATATACCTATCTGCCTGTGAAGTGGCTTTTAAATAAAGGCAGCTTCGTTCCAAAACAGCATAAAGTGTGGTGGAAGCTCAAGTTTCCAAAGAGATCAACACCAACCTAACGCAGCCCCCTTCATTTCAGCAGGCACAGGCTAACAGCAAGCACCTTTTAAGATAATCCCAGCCACGTACACGGTTGCTAATTCACATTTTTTCAGTCATGTACAGCTACCAGTGGAATCAAGCTGAACAAATGCCTCGGTGAGTTAATCTTTCAGACCTGCTCTTACCTGTCTTTTTAAAGGAGGAAAAAAAAACAGTCTCTAGCAAAAGCTCTTGATTGTATAAAAGCAGGCTGCAGTCACAGAAACACAGAGATCAGCTACAAAATACAAAGTTACTTGGGAAAAAAAAAGCTTATCCCTAAAGTCTTTAAGCAGTTTTAGCAGCTACGAATGATCTGAACTATTAGCACTTTTTTGCAGCGGGACAGCCTCTTAATCTGCAGCAGCTACCTGATATGTTAGATCACCTTAACTCCCAACTCCTGCTTTTGATGTTTCACAAAACGTACAGGAAGAGCACGAGAGGAAACAGCACACCAGGTGGAGCAGAAGTGTTTTGTTGAGCTGTAGATTTAAGTGTTGCTCTTGCACCCCAGCAATGCTGTGAACCTGTTCATGTGTACAAAACCAGCCGGTGCAGCCCCAAGTTTCAAGAGGGCAGCTCGACTCTAGTTAAAAGGACAGCTCCGAGCCACTGTTTTGCCAGTGAATACCTCTGCCAACTACTTAACCTTTTTCTTTTCCAGGTAGAATAAAAAAAAAGTTTGTTATTCCTTAGGAGATATTTGTCCATGGGGGACAATTCCACCTGAAGGTCATGGCTTAAACATTAGCAGCAGAATCCTTACTTCAGTTCTGTATTGCACTGAAATTTCTTGCTCTGGTTTGGTATTCGACTTAACTGCTCCCCAGCCGATGTTTAACACAAAACCCCAAGTGTTAGATGTGAAGGCTACTGAGAGTATCATATAGGCTGGTAGAACCTGTAGTTAGGTTGTACCATTTTCTAGTTTTTCTAGGAAACTAAAGAACTAAGCTGCCTTCCTTGCTCTTGGAGAGAAAAGGTGCTTTTAGACAAGATGCCTTTACCTATCTCTACAGAACTTCGTACTTTAATCCTGCCAAGTGTTCAGAGAGTTCAACAAAACCGGAAAAAGTCCAAAATAAATTTGAAACATCCTGTCTCTTGGCCCATCCTGGTCATCCATCCAGTTGGGTGGAGGTAAGAGTTCCAGCTTCAGCTGACACTGTACACCATTTCAAGACAGAAAAGCTGCCAAGAGAAGACACTATGCCCAGTTGTGTATGTCTTCTGTAAACAAAACAAAAATCCCTCCCCAAAAGCAGGGCGGTACATAGTGTGAAGTGAAAGTTTCAGCAGCGGTAGGACTGAGGGTCAGCTGTACCCGGAGGGCTCTGCAATACATGCACTTTCCATGTTTAGTCTTTAACATAAAGGGGACTGGAAAGGAAAGACCCGAGGCAAAGCCCTGCCAGCTCACAGGTTCTCCTGCATCTTATCATCTGTTTCCATCTCTGCTAGTTGCCTCCTCAATGCATTAACCTTTGCCTGAAGTTCCTTGTTGTATTTTATGATGTTGTTCATTTCTTCGTGGGCTTCGTCTAGGAACTTGGAAGGCCTGTTCCACCGAAGAAAGACACCTGAAAGCCCACAGACAGCACAAGTCAGAAGGGTTTCTTGTTACAAGGAGGAAACATTACTCATATTCCATCAGCTCTCAAGTAATGTGCATACAGTTCACGTGTGTTTTTTCTTTACTCTCCCCTAAATAGCATTTAGAAATACTGACCCTCCTCTCCAGGTTCACCATTCTATTATACAAGGTTAATAAAGAAAAAATGAGGGGGTTTCATCCCTTGTTTCTCATATACTGATCAGACCAATCCACTTTCAGTCTCCATCCTGCCCAGACAGCCTGCTTGCTTTGCTGTGATTAACTCTTCAGCGTACATGGGATGGAGAAAGTTCCTGCAGCAGAGAGCCTACTGCACATAGGTTATCCTGGCCAGCGTGGTCAGAAATGGAGAAAGGGAAGTCTTGGTTGACATAGAACAAAAGCCTGAGGCCTCTAGAACATCTATAGATTAGGCTGTATCGCTGCAGAAATACTGTGCCAAGAAGTTAAATGGTACTAGTAAGGCTCCCTGGCAAAGAGCAGCATGTCACCAAACCTTCGGAGAAAGCATTATGCCTCTGGGGATGGCACATGCCAAAAATATTTTGGAACAGCATTCAAAGGGAGTGAGATCAGCAGCAGCTGAGACAGACTAAGCGCAGAGCAGAGACAACAGGAGCAAACACTGAGACAGCTTTACAAGCAGCCACAAAAGAAGAGAAGCAGCAAGCCTGGCTTACCTTCCCAGAGCTGCAGGCTCTGTGGGGCAACCGAGGGCCAGATGACAAGGCTGTTGGCCTCAAAAAGAGGATTCTGGAATTTGCTCAGCTCTTCAGACCTGTTCACCCAGGACCACAGGGACATAGTCTTTTGCGACAGCTTCAGTTTAGACCTAACAAACCCATAGGAACAAGTCAGCTTTCACTTCTATACTGTAAAGACTCATTTTGTTTTGTCAGAACCCTGCAGACTGGAATGCCACAAGCTTTCCCACGTGCTACTGGCCCAGATAATTCAGCCTAACCCTGCCGATACCTCTCACCAACATGGCACAGGGTGTAAACCTAAAGCAATTTACTCAACCTGGCCAATTACAATTAGTTGCAAAGAAAAGATGGGGAAATAATCATTTGTAAGTTGGGCGGAAGCTAACTGCCCTCTGTCCAGATGATGAATCAGTTGCCTCCCCCAAGTGTTGTGACTGCCAGGTTTTGAAAGAGATTGAACTCCTGTGTTAAACTAGAGCTGGGAGGTGTGGTGGGTCTGCATCAAGGAAGGAGCGCAGGACAACTCTCAGGGAACATTAAAGCAGAGTTACTGCTGGAATTGTGCAATGGGCACGTCTGATGAGGTCCCTCTGGTGGCAGGAAGCATCAGAGCACAGAGAGAAAGCAGTGCTGTCCTCCTGGGTCAAAGCCACCTCCAGGAGTTACGCAGGGCTCTCTAGTCCTTAGATTCTGGCAAACCTCATACTGCTTGCACTAGCAAATTGACCTGCCACCCAGGCGAGAGATTCACCATCCCTGTGGATGCTTCAGACAGCTCAAGCTTAACATCAGACTTCAAACGTTCTCTGTGCTCACAGGCTGACATATTCAGATGTGACAGGCAGGTTATTACATGTGACATTCAATACTCTTGCAAATTTCATCTTATTGGTTTCAAGTCTAACTTGGTTTTGCAGATGACCAGTTCAGCAGCTCTACAGAAGACAGAAGAGTCTCTTCTAACCAAAGATTACTTTAAGGGCAGAGAGGTTTATAGGAAGCTTTAAATTGCCTTCCTTATCTTGTCATTTCAGTTCTATTTTCCCCCTCTACTCATTCAGTGGTCTTCAGTTAAGCAGGAGACCATCAGACATGGTCTTACTGGAGTCAGGAGACTTTCCAGCTTTGGCCTCCGACTGCCTTGACCTTCTCCTCCAGGCCTGCATGGACAAGTTTGCTTCCCACAGCTATGACTCACATCATGGTTGAATTCTAGCTGTTTATTCTTTTATGGAAAGAGTATCTGCACAAGAGACTATATAAACTGGTGATGGGTGGAGATTTTTCAAGGCCACACGTGGAAACAGAAAAGACAGTCTAAGGTATTAGCTTGGACTTTGAGAAAGCTAATTCAAGTCCCTGACCAAGCCACAAATTGCTGTAGTCACAATGTCCCACTTGTAAGAGGAACAAGCTCCCCAACACTGCAGCAGACTACGTAACTGCAACAAGAGCAGCTCACCTGTGCTAGGGGAGGCCACACAGGCACCCTCGCCCTTTTTCAAACCAAGAGACTTTTTTTTGTCAGCTACAGCCCAATATTGAAAGGGTTGAAAGCAAGCATCCTCACCAACCTTTCATTTTCGTTGTTTCCCAGGAAAGTCCCAAACTGTGAAGCGTAAGCATGTTCAAAGAGCATAATGAGGAACTGTTCGTTGAATTCAAAAGAGCAAGGGAACTGGCGAAGGATCTGCCACACACAGTCCAAAAAGAGGAGAAACACCGGGGCCTCCCATTTCTGCTTGCTATTGGAATAAGCTGATTGGGCACAGCGCTGCTGAAAAGGGTGACCAGCCTATATGTAAGAACCAGAGAGAGCATCACACACAAAGTAATGGGATGTGAGTACACATAGCAAAAAGACTTCAGAGCTAGTTCATGCAACTATGCTATTGCTGCTCTTTGCCACAACCATAATTTTGTCAAGCACCCAGTAACAAATTGCTAGCAACCATGACCAATTTTGCTGCCTTTTTCAGGCTATATATCAGAGCATTTTACCAGGAACAAACTGGTGTAGGTGTACCGAAGGACCAGGCTGAGGATATTAGAATCATAGAATGTTTTGGGTTGGAAGGGACCACTAGAGGTCATCGAGTCCAACCCCCCTGCAGTCAGCAGGGACACTGCTAACTAGATCAGGCTGCTCAGAGCCCCGTCCAACCTGGCCTTAAATGTTCCCAGGGATGGGGCCTTAGCTGCAAGAGTACAAAGATTAGAACTAAGGTTTTGTGGTTTAGTCTGAACACTGTTCTCTAAAGAGATGTTCACCCTGAGCACACAGAACAGGCAGTTCCCCAACCCCCAAAAAACTACCATGAGAGGCAGAGGCCCCATGGAGTGCCAGAGGTACAAATGACTCAGTTAATGGTGTTGCTCTTAGGACAAAGGCCGTTCACACTAAGCAGGGCTGCAACAAGGCCCAACCTGTTTGCTGCCTCTCAGGCTATTTCTCAATACAACCATCACTGGAATAGATTTGTCCCTTTGTCCACAGGCTTCTCTTACCTGCAGCCACTCCCTCACAACAAGAGATTCAAAGCCACGTATGGTCCTGCAGCTTGGATCCAAGATAATCTGTGCCAGAGAAGTCACCTGGAGTGTCGAATCAGTTCCTTCAGTCCCGTGGACTAACACTGATGCACCTTCCCTGTGAAAGAAAAAGGCAGAAAGGAGGAAGAGCATGAATGAGCACAACACTTCCCAAGGATCACAGAATCGTTTAGGTTGGAAAAGACCTTCACGATCATAAAGTCCATCCTTAACCCTGCCATCCCACCACTAAACCCTGTCCCTAAGCACCTCATCTGCCCGGCTTTTAAATCCCCCCAGGGATGGGGACTCAACCACTTCCCTGGGCAGCCCCTTCCAGTGCTTGACAGCCCTTTCAGTGAAAAAATTTTTCCTAATATCCAACCTAAACCTGTCCTGGCACAACTTGAGGCCAACGTTGATGGCCAATGCATCCCATGGGCACCAGCGTGGCTACCCTGACAGTACTGAGATTTTGCTGGCTCTTTACCCCTTCTTTCCTCCCCTAAGCTTACTCCCCACCCTGCATGGAAGTATACCACCTTCTCCAGCAGGATCCTCACCAACCCTAGCTAGAGTTCTCATCACTTAAGAATTAGTTTCTTGCTAAGCATTCTGGAAATCCAGAACCTTTGCCATGTTGACCAAAGATGTGCAGTGAAATCTCTTTTGTGGTTCTCACTATTTTGAATTGTGACCCCTCTGAGTTATAGCATGGAAACGCATCTCAAAATTTGCTTTTGTCATTTATAGTTTTGCCAAATACACTGAAATCTTCCCAGAAGCACTGCGATGAAGACATATCATCCCCCCAGATGCTCTGCAAAACGATACTATGAGATTCTTGCTCAAACCTGGGCTTAATTGTATTTGGGCCTCAATTGAGTTTTACTGCAAGAAGAGTCAGCCAAAAAGCCAGTTCAGGAGAAAGGAAAGGCAGAGCTTGGCCTCCACGAAGGCAGAAGAGTTAGTGCGCTGAGCAAGGAGGCTTGTCAGAGAGCCAAGCACAAAGCCTTCTCACTCACCAGCCAGCACAAGTGAATCAGCAGAACAAGGTGAGGAGCAGAGGGAGCTCAGAGTCTCGGACAGGAAGGTTTTGCACATTGCTAGGGGCTCATGCGCTGTCGCTCCCCACACTCCAGTGGGGACTGTCCAGGACAGCCGATTCCCTCCCCTCTTCTTCCATCCTAGGCTGTGTTTGGATACAATATCAGAATCTCATCCATGTGCTCCTGAAGGATGGACTGGATGGTATTAAATGACATTTATTCCCCTTATCCTTCCCAAACCTGGACCCAGTGTCTCACTTCTGCCAGCATCCTTACACCCAGAAGGGAAATTAACTGCAGGCTGTATTTCTTTCTCTGCGGAGACCTAACCTAAGCAGCAAAGCATGGGTAAGAAAGATCAATCTACCAAGCAAGTAACCCTGCACACATTACTTGCTTTTTTGAAGTGAAAAGTATAAAAACGTATACCTTGAACACTGCAACATCTTCGTCCACAGTCTAAAACAAACCCAGTCCCTCTGCAGTACGGATAATCTTCAGAGACTCTCTTCCTCCCCGCAGGCAGTGGCAGATAAAGAGGCTGCTTAACAGCCAAGCCCAATTGCTAACTGCAAGCCTCTGCACTCCCCAAAGTGGGGCACGCCAGGATAACGCTATTTTCCCCTTTCATCTTTCAGGCTCCAGACCTTTAAGATGCTGCAAGATCCGTCCCAGCCATTCCCTCCCCACAGCCAACATAACTGAGCCATCCTTGTCAGCTCAGCTATGATCTCCGGGCTTTGGATGAGGCAGGCCGGGCACCACCGCTGAGCCAGCCTGCCATAGCTCCAGGTAAACAGTAAAAGCAAAGCTGAGGTTAAAAAACAAGGAAATTGTCCACTGTCCTGAAAAGCCAGAAGAGTTTTGTCACTGATCTTTCTCATTATACACATGGAGGGAAGAATTACAGCTAAAACTATTGATCAAGAGCAATCCTTTCCTGGCACAGTCAATAACCAAACAGGCACTGTCAGTGCTTTTAAGCAGCACAGCAGCTCGTACGTTAATGCATTAATTACTAATGAGACTGCATTTCAGCCTACTTTTGTACCTGTGTAAGACATTCCTTAGCTGATATGAAAAGCTGGGTTTTCCCTGAGTTTTGAGGAGGGCTTTCCCTGCTCAGAGCCCCAGAGAAATCACATTTAGACCCCCGCATGTGGCCTTACAAACCCTGGCACCTCACAGCTAGCTTTTGCTCTTCAGCCTGAGGTCTAAAGACATTTTGAGGACAAGTTAGCCGAGTCAGCAGCATTTATTAAAGAAGTGTCAGGTTAAAAGAGGTCACAGGCACTTATAAGGGATGAACAGGATTGCTCAGATAGGACTAGAGGGATAAAAATTTCATGAGGAAAAAGTACTGGGCCAATTCCTAGGGAAACCAAGGAAATAGCATTGTTTTAATCTCTAGAAGCAAGGTGAGGTATTTGAAACATTCAGCTGAAAAAAGGGGACTTTTTTTAAAAAAGACTGTGTTCTCACTTTACTAGGCTACCAAACAGCATTTCAGGTGGGCACATTCTAACCTAAACCTTCAATAAAATTAACTACATTCGATTGGTTGCATCGGACATAGGAATATACCTCAACTAGATGATCTAATACCTATTCTTAGTCAATATTTCCTCCCTCAGGCTTGTACTTCTAAAAATGCAAGCGTGATTTACTGGAGGAACATTCCTTAACCACGATGAAACAGTATCTTGCATGGGTATGAGCAAGCCAGTTCACGGTGGCCAGTTACTAATACTTGAAGTGGAAACAGAGGTATTTAACAGGCAAGTTGTAACCTGCAAATAAGAAACTCAAGGCTTTCAGAAAAAGATTTACCTATCAATACACTGAGCCGCTAGACAAGCTGCAGTTAGTATCTCCTTGATGTGAGTCAGCCAGTTGGAAGCTTCCAGTTTACTGAGCCAGCGGTCCATATTGTGCGACTGGTCATTACAAGCTTCCACAAGTTTGATGAGGCTTTCCTGCAGAATATTAAACCTTTGGGAAAAGCAGAATATTATTGAAAACATAAGCAGTAACACAGCAACCAGGACAGCATGCTTACAGAAATACACTGATCCCAAAATAAAGTGCTATGAGGTTATTTCAAGAAATACAACCCTGTAGAAGTCACATCTCCTCATTCAGCAAACCTGTTTTCACTGGGAATCCCAAGCCGTGGCTAACTGCCAGCAGAATACGGCTCTTTGGACATCAGTTGTCTCCTCCCCTTCCAAAGAAATTGCTTCATAAAGCATTTTTACAGATTGCTTCATACGGCCTTTTCCTTATCTTACCTGAACTCTGTGTGTGTTGAGCCATATCTTACACTTTCCACATAAAACGTGTTTCAGTAGTCTCGCTCCCATTACCAAGTACAAGTGTGACTGCAACCTGGCACAGACATTAGCAAGTGTCAGCCAAGCTTCACGTGCTGCACCTTTGCTCTCTCTACTACAACCAGACATTCTGGGGGAGTTTCAACCTGTAGAGCTGCAACAGTAACCTGAAAGCCACCCAGCACAAGGACACAACCCCACCGTAACACAGAAAATTTTAAACTAGACTCAAACTTCTTGATAGAACCACACTAAGACTAGTTTGGCTAATTTCCTAAGAATGTAAGAAAAAGAGGGGGGGGAAAGGAGCACATTTTGCATCACTTCTGCAGTTGTTGCAACACATCCTCAAGCCCTGGAAAGCTGGTGTTCAGCACGCAGCTGGTAAAACCAGATGCTTCTCTGGTCTTGTTTCACACTATGCCTTCCACGGGCACCAAGCTCCTGAGGGATCAAATCCTGCTCAATGCTGATTCCAGTGTGTGCTCAGGTGTAACAGAGGATGCAGCTAGCAGACCAGATCTCAGAAAAGCTGACAAAGCCAAATAGTAATAGCATGAGGTATTTAGTCTTTATATATTGTGGTTTATTCGTTCCTCTCTATCTGATGCTTATGTCTGCCTGTAAAATAATCAACATCAAATTTAAGTCCACATAACATTTTTTAGTAGCAAAACCAAATAGTTCAAAGCAACAGCCAAGGAAATTCCTTATATTAGCTCCTCAAGAACTGGCCTATATTAGTAATGATGGGAGCAGCTGCTTTCCGTAGTAAAATTACTGCATGCCAATGCAGAAAGGTTCCCCAAAACTAAGGCTTAAGAGCAGTTGAACAACACTGGACCAAAAGTCTACTTAACTTAGTAACTTGTCTCCAAACAACCAAACAATATTAGATGTCCAGAGAAAAGTACTGGATAAGAGGCGGGTGACTGTCACAGAACAAATCCTCACCTGCAGAAATCCTCTGGCAAGGGCCTTGCCCATTCCTGTGCACTACTGTAAAGAGGACCCCAGGAAGGCTGGGGTGCAGCTATAGATGGTCAGAGAAAGAGATCATAGAATCATAGAATTGTGTAGGTTGGAAAAGACCTTTAAGATCATCAAGCCCAACCACTAACTGCCATTATGGCACAGGGAGACCGCCTGATGTATGAAACCTGCAGCAGGTTGTTCAGAACAAACCAAACACAGCTTCCCAAAGCCAGATACCTTTATCATCCACATACCTTGATTTTGCCAAAAAAGAAAGGTGACCCCGTTGACAGGAACCAGGATACATGGCCATTTCTTACAGAAGCAAATACGTTATGGAGCTAACATGGCTCTGCCAATGCAACCCTACAAAGCTGAGCACAGAGAAAAGCCTGGGTGATTTCACCTACCTCTCAATACATTTATGAATCCTTCTCCACTGGGGATAGTGTGCTTCTTGTTCAAAGCCCCCTCCTTTGGCCCTGGCCTGCTGGGCAACATTCAAGGACCTCGTATCAATGATGTAGCCACGTTTGCCAGGCCGTAGTGTGGCATTAATAAGCTTCTCGTCTTCTTTACACCGTCTGCCATTCGTACCTGTAAGAGGCTGGCTACTTCGCATCATGACCTGCCGAGACAAATAACCACGAATTAGGTACTGGAAGTAGAGAGACTTAAGATTGAAAGCCACCGAGCACTTGAGCTCCAAGCCAAGAATGGAGACTGAGACTCACAATGCAAAGGACACCCCTTCACTAGAGGATTTCTTAGGGGTCTGTGAGTGTGGACTGCAGACCGATGCATTAGGTAACTGGGTCTCGAGGCCAGGCATGGAGAACAGCTCTCTAGAGAAGCTTGCTGCTGAAATCCACACAGGATGCTCCTGGTTTCCTTTACAACTCAGGTCATCATAACAACACTTATGGGTCTGAGATAGCTTCCTCTACCAGTTCAGGGGTAAAATTCAAGTGTGGCCCTCTTGGATCTCCAGCTCTTCTCTGGGGAGTTACACCAGCAAGTGCCACTCTCACCCCACCACATTTTCATCTGCTTCGAGTGCTATCCACCACGCCTGGACACAAACAAGCAAACACCCTCATCTGCGCTGCCTGATGCACAGAAATGTCTCCCCGGTTCTTCCCACAGCTGCTGTTCTCCCTTGCCCTGAATCCTTCAGTTTGTTTAAGTGCAATCCCTTCCAGGGACTGAATTTATTTAAAAAAAACCCTAACTAGAAATCCTTGAATTGAGTGATCATTTGCCTTAGAACTTTCTAAATTACAGACATCTTAAAGGCTTTATCCCTTTAATTATTCCTGTAGTACCATCTTTTTGAGCCACTGAACTGGCTTCCTGCTGATGGCTCCTTTATAAACCAACATTTTCAGGAGGGTCATCTTTAAGGTCTCTTCCCAACTCTGTTGTTAAAACACTTGAGTTATTCATGTGTTAAAGATGCCCCTTAGGTACAGTTTTACCCAGTGGCTAGACTAATAAACCTTAGGTCCACGGATTCAGGAGCCGAGATTTCTCTTTAGTAAATGCCTTTCAATTCAGAAAGCATCCCAGCCAGCTCAAATGATAACTAAAATGTGAGGGCAACCGGTCAGCAACCCCAGCGACGCTTGAGAACTCAGAGTCAGGAGAGCAACGTGACAGACAGCGTTACTGTCACAAGTTCAAGCACCCCAAGCCAAATGCTGTTATATTCCTCACACTCAAAACATGCACAGTTCGGAGAGATAATTGAATAAACCTTCCTTCAACGGCTTTCATTCAAGCTGAGAAAAAGCAGAAAGCACGACTGTTATGAACATGGTGGATGGCCAATTTTAAAGCAGAGCAAAAAAAAAAACCAAACCCCAAAGATACTACTAAGTCAGACTGGACGTCCTGTAATTCAGGGTTTACAAATCTCAGCAACGGGAGGCGAGAACACATTAGAGCACTTGACTCAGAAGCCTGGATCAAGTTTACAAGCCGCAAGTTGGACATCCCAACATCCTCCAAACTGGTTAGATCAGCGAGAGATACAAAGAATTACTCAACAATTTCATAAAGTGCGTTTCTTAATTATAGCGTATCAGTCACTCGATTAGATTTTGGCTCGCTGAGAGGTGGTAAAGTCTGCGCAACAGCAAGAATTCGCAACTCCTGAAACATGTTATAGTGACAGGCCCCGAGAACAGATTGTTCCGATCGCTCGTTCGACAGCTACACGGCAGAAGCGGCGTTGGCTCCGGGAATGCTTGCTGTCATCGCGACTCCATTACGAAGGAGACAGCCCACCACCCAGAGACAGGACAATGTGGTTTCTGCCATCCTTTCAGCATGAAGCCTCTTGGCAGATAAAGCAAGTAAGGGTGCCAGCAGTGGCTTTACAAGTCTCATCTTGCTCTTATTGCTTGCTCTTACTGCTGTGAGCGAGCTCATGCCACATAGGCTCCCAAACAAGCGGATTAATAGCTATTTCTAGGATGGAGATTACTCATTCCATCACCCAAAACCAGTTTCACTGCACACACTTACTAAGTTGGAAAATAAAAGGAGCAAACACCTCATGAACGGCCTTAAGTCAAGAGCACAAGTTGTTGTTTTTTTTTTTCGTTAAATGAACAGATTCAGACATTTCCTTCAGGTACAACTCAAATGCAGCTCACCATCCCATTCTTCTTATGATAGTAGCTGAGGACTGGGAAGCGACTGCCATGGCGAAACATGGCCACTTTCCGAAGCGCTTCATCATCGATGGCTTTGGGGACAATGACAACTGGAGGGTAGGAGGGACAGACAGAGAACTCCTTATTGATGTAGCTTAGACGCCATTCATCTGTCTGAAAAAGATCAGAACACATAGGGCTTTGGGTCAGAAAACAGATCACGACTGTTACAGCATAACACACTAGGGATGAGGAACTTCCATATGGAGGATAAAGCATGCACAGAGTAATACTGGCAATCTATTCCATTTGCAGCACAGATGAAAGCTCAGTTGTCACTACTGGCATAACCACTTTTTTTTCATCCAGAAATCTGGATGCCCTGTAATATCATAACCATAATAATCAGTCAGATCAAATTCAGCACCGTATC
Source organism: Butorides virescens (assembly GCA_017310255.1). Classification (NCBI taxonomy): domain Eukaryota; kingdom Metazoa; phylum Chordata; class Aves; order Pelecaniformes; family Ardeidae; genus Butorides; species Butorides virescens. The sequence continues at coordinate 77,886 of JADKXX010002774.1, forward strand.
TTGTCCCCAACAAAAACATGGTAAAAAGATGCTATTCAAGAACAAACAAGTCTCTGCAGTGTCTGTTGACCAATTATTTTTTTTTTCCTCCCCACACCTCTCGATGCTGCCTGCAATCATAGTATCTTGTTGCAGCAGTTCCCAGAAGCTCATTACCCAGCAGGCAGATAAAGCTCATGGGCAACGGAAAAAAATAGCAGATGACTCCGGTTCTTGAGGCACAGGACTTGAACAACGTTTCCCCATCTGGTTTATCCACATCCTCAAAACAAACAGCACAAAATAAGCCCACGTGGTCAGAAACAGGTGATTGTGGCTTTTAATTATTGCACAGACACAGCAGACAACATGTCTGCAGTACGCACTACAACATACCTCCTGCATTTGCAGATAGCTTCAAGCCCTCTGCTAACAGATAGATTTGAATAGATAGAAAGTAACAGCACGGAACATCTCTCTCAGGGAGATTCCAGAACAGGAATGTATTCCTACATCAGCAAGTTTAGAGGAAAAAAGGTTGATTTAGATGAAGGTAACACAGGCTCAAACCTCTATCTGTGCTAAGAGCAGAGTTAGTAACGCTGTCCACAAGACAAAGGTGGCCAAGAAAGCCAACAGCATCCAACTCCAGACAACAAAGCTGCTTCGAGGTCAAAATTGCAGTTTAACGTTCCCAGCTTGGTTCTTTCCTACGGGCTCTGCTTTACGTAAGCCGTTCCTCCAAAAGCGCCTCCTGGAACCAGCACAGCATCTGAGCACAAAGGCCTCGCCGTGAACTCCTCTTACATAATTTTCAGCTTCCAACAGCCAAACACTTGTGAAAGAAGAGGGAGATATTGGCACCCTGCACCCTCGCAGGCACTTGGCATGAGAGCTCAGGCTACCTGATAGCCAGGGTCAGACACAGGACTTGGCTCCAACTCAGGCAAACCCAAAGGTCAACGAGGGGCCTCACGGACGAGGAGTCCTCGCTTACTGAAGTCCAGGCTGGAAGAGCTGACACTGCCCTAACTGCAGCCTTGGACAAGCCCAGCCTTCATGCAGGGCTTGGTGCTTCTGGGCTGGTACCACACCACTGCCTCCTGCTTTAAGGACACCATCCAGGTACATCAAATGGCCACGAGGCATGTGTTTTCCCCAGGGGCACACAGCTGAACCTTGCCTAAAGCTTGGCATGGAACTGAACTCGTACTCCTTGATAGCAGGAAGGTGGCTTGACTGGACTGCATCTTCAGTCATTGCATCCTTATTATCCTTACAGCCAACAAAACCTGCTGGCAGAAGCCTTGGTAGGGAAAACGACCCAGAACCCTCTACAATATGTTTTGATTTTAACAACAGCATTCAATTCTTAAAGTGGCAGCAGAAGAACAGTCAAATTTGCCTGTAAAAGCTCCAGACACAAAGAAATTAAAATGCAATATAAGAACCTTTTGAAGAGGGACAGATTTTTTTTTTTTATAGTTCCTGTGCACTGACACGACACAAGTGTGAGAAAGCAAACAAGACCTTAAGTAACTCCTCAGCTGAGGCGTTTTCAGTAGACCAGGAAACACTTCTGTGCCACTGTAGCAGGCAGAGACCTCACACAGATGCCATAAAACCCCCCCTCTGCTCATTTGTGCTCAAAAAGTTTCAGCTAGACGAAAAGTAGGAGGATAGAGCAGGTATCACAGGAAGAGCGTGACAGTTAAATTATGCAGTAACAGAACACACAAGGACCCACGTCAATTCAGGATGGTTGGTTTAGCATACATTAATTACACAGCTCTGATCACAAGTAGGTGTCTCTTCCTCTTCCCTTTCTGCCAGAGGCTTTCTACCTCTTGCCTTACACCTCCAGACTGGTACCTGTTTATATAAATGGCCCACTGGTCGGATGGAAAGCCAGGATCAATTTAGACAGGTTTTCTGGCAGTGAAGTCTTTCCACCAGATGAGCAAGCTGACCTGATTCACAACACTATTTCATCATCAGTAGATCGAAGGCACGGGATGTGTGGTGTAGGAGACAGCTAAGTTGTCCCTTTTGGTGGAAGCCCAAGAAAAAAAATGCTGGGAAAGGTACACGTCGTGTGTACCACCATCATCAAAACCAGCAATTGCTACCTCTGCTCAGTAGCCTATCCAGTCTTGCACCAGCCCTGTTGTAAGCTTATTTCATTATTCATTAGCCTCAAAGCAGCCTCTCTGAACATCTATGTTGTATAAAAAGCAGAGGTTCTCCCAGATGCAAAGTTAAATTGCCTCCAGCAATCACGTCATAGGCAGAGATGAAGAGTTCTGGATCACATAAGGGAGGCCGGCTGGTCGCAGCTCATGCTTTTAACACGCCAACAATGTTTTATTTTTTTTTTTATAGCTTTTTGGGGTGTCTGTGTTAAATTACAGCAGATTTCATACGATGGTGTGCAATTTATTTACAATGAAAAAAATACACATGGATATAGAACTCAAATACCTTACTGCCACATAGGATGTAAAGAAGGCAGAATCAAAACTGCATGGCATGCTTTTTTTGAGAGATTGGCTGTCACTGACATCACTGGTATGAAAAGGAATGGAGGAGCATCAACCCGATTTATCTCCCACTTTGGTAACTTAACTCTACCCATAACCTCTTCTCCTCACCATTTATAACACCAGACATTTGATACTGTCACGGCATCCAGTTATAATTTACTGTTACATGGGAAGGAGGAAGAGAGCAGCAGCAATTAGCACCAGTTGTCTGCTGTAGCACAGCTACTTCTGCAGAGACCCAGTTAACCTCTGCAATGCCAGCTTCAGGCTGCTAAAATACACTCCAACGTGAATCAGATGATAGGAAAACCCAACAGCGCAAGCCTCTTCTTGGCTTTTGCTTGGGGTATGCCTTCAATTTGGAATAAAAAAATCATCATTACTAATTGGAAGAGCGAAGGAACGCAAATTCAACTGTGTGCAGCAGCAGAAGCAGACGTGGGAAGCAGTAAGGACTGCGGTGAAAGAAAAGAGGTGGACCTCATCTTCAGACATCACCAGATAAGTATGCTGCATGAAACTCAGGGAAAGTACAAAGTTAACGTTTACTTCTCCCAGCAAGAAATCTGTACATCAGGGAATCAGGAAAAAAGTTAGTTCCAGTTAAGGCTAGAAGCAGCAAAGGACGGGGGAGTGAGCAGAAAGGGGGGGACTCCAAAGGAAAAAGAAAGTAGTCAGAAGTGTTTTCTTAAACACAGTACAGGATTAACTCTTACATTTCTACTTTTCTTGTCCTAGTACTTGCTTAGCAACATTGATATTCAAATGTTACCGAAAGGCTAAAACAACAGTTATCCTTCCTCCTAAAACTTGTAATTGCTAGGAGAGGTCGTTTTCCACAAAAGAGCGTGAAACAATTCAAGCTCTACTAACAAGCCTTAAAAGAAAAGTGTCAAGAAACCAGTACAGACCTCAAAGGATCCTGCAGAGCAGCAGTGACAGAGGCCATTCCCAAGGAACAGGGAGAAGGCAGCAGGCCCTGTTAGTAACAGATTGCACGTGGACAAGAAGCAGAACGACAGATGCAAGCAAAGATTGATGCTTGTCTGAGAAGAGCAAAATATGGGCTACCCACACCACTGCAAACTGAGCCCTAACCCAGACAATTCAGCTTTTTTTAAGAAGCTCCAGTGCAGAAGATAAAGCAGAACCTTGAGCTCTTTCCTACAGCAAAATGGAAGAAAAAAACCTGCCAAAACATAACAGAATGAAGAAAGTGAATTTTGGGGCAATTAAATACTCTCATCCTAATTATATGTATGTATGTCAGTGTACAAACTTCTCAGGGCCTCTTCACTTAAGTGTAAAAAGAAACTGAATTTCTGGAGTTAGTTTGCAGTATCCTGCATTTGTAGAATTCGGCAGGAGAGAAACCTATTAGCTCTTCTCTCACTCCTCAGGAAAAATATGAAACCCCTTGCATATACACTAATTCCATTCAGCCACTCGCTGGTTATGCAGCAGTACAGTGAAGAGTACAAGTTTTTTTACACACATTTCACCTGACATTCCTATAACCAACCCAGATCTCAGGTACGACCCAGGGCTTCAAGCAAAACCACCGCACACACAAGCAAAAGCTGGATAAGCAAACATTAACTATCCTGTGCATCTTTTACCCTGTTCATATAGTTGTCTATAATATCTTTAAAGCCTCATGTCGCAGTACAATAATTTGGAGTCTGCAGGCACTGTGGAGTTTTTGCTGTGACATTCAGTGAAATGTTGAGCCAATTTCTTCATAGGACTTAAATTTCAGCTAAACTACTCTGTTGGTGTGTTGGATTTATCACAGCAACCGTTCATGAAATAGATGTTTGACAAAAGCTCTGCTGACCTGTCCCAAGAAAACAAACAGGTAGCGCACACAGCAACAGCCATCAGCAAGTGACAGCCCACTGAAACTTATTTACCTCTCCATTTTCTGTAGGTCAAATTAAATAATTCTTCTCTTAACACCTTCATGGACTAAGTGCAAGATTGTCATGATAGTATAGCAGCTTCCCTAATCCTGGAGCTGAGCTGCAGGGGCAAAGGGCTTAAGCGTTTGCTAGCAAGTTCTAAGGGCAATCCTAGATCACGCCTCGTCTGATCAATTCAACAGAGTAAAATCACACAGGGGTTATGTGTGTTGGGAGAAAAAACATATTTGGTAAACATATGCAAAGATAAACCAATAAATTATTATTATACAGTATAATACCATACTATCAAACTTTTTTTGATCTTAACTTTTATAGTTTTACTTTGCTGTTGTAGAATGGATCAGAGTTAAAACAACTCTCCTGTAGCAGGCAGACGTGGAATTAATACCTTACTAGAGCTGCAGCGTGGCTGAAATGCAGTTTTTGACAAGCTGTTACCATATTGGGGAAGGCAAGGCATAACAGATCCAGATGGATGATTTAATGGAGAGGGAGGTAACCTTCTGAATTCCACTTATTTGACTTACTGGAGAAAAAAAATAAATCAGCCATTTACTTGTTCTAGCCTGTCACATAAGAAGGTTTAATTACAGAACAAGAAATATTTGGTCAACAATATATCTGTTGTTCAGCTGATGTAAGTGATTTGAACATGGCTTTTGCCACCGTTTTGTTAAAAAGGAGCTACATCTGAAATTTTGGGTTAAAAGCCAAGAATTAATCAACAGCTGTTAGACATGCATTTGTTAAAGAAATTGCTTATTGCCCTTGAAACACAGCGCTATGAAGTAATTAGGTTTTTAAATGTAAACCTTTCAAGGAGCATATGTTCAGAAAGCCAAGAGATCCACAAATAAGCTATCAGTGCACTTTTAAAGAAAAAAAAAAGCAGTGTATCAGTGGATTTACATTAGTACCTGCATGCTGGTAAATACAACCATTGGAAGCGATTTGATTCCTGAAATCTAAAAAAGATTTCAGCTACACATAGAAAGCTAAATGGGAACAGAAGCAGAACCATCTCTTGCAATCTTTCACTGAGCTTCGAGGGATTTCCTTCTGCTGCCTTCAATCCTACTCTCACACATCCTCGCTTCTCATCAGATAGCACTTCAGCTTCTCATTGAAATGCCTGCAAGCTTCCTCTGCTGAGCTGGGAAAGCATCTGCTGCTTTGCCTCCAAACAGGAGAACACTCTGATCAGACATTTGACTTCCCCAGCTGAAATTAAAACCAAAACTGCGGTGCTAGTTATTGTAACAGGTCAGTTTGTATGTCTTCTGACAGCAGATGGAACATGTGAGTACTCCAATTATGAGACAAAAATAGAAAGATCCCTCAATGCCTGAATTTTCTAGTGATTTCATCATATCAATCTGGTCAAGCTAATCATATTACTCAGTTATTAGTCATAAATAGGAAGTGATAAATGCTGCAGACAAGCTGGGCTGCAGAAAGAAGGAAAAAAAAAAAAAATCAATGTTCTTTGATGCTGTACTAATGGATGTAGTCTCAGAAACCTAAGATGATGCAGCAAATGCACATATTTAATGTGAGACAAAGACCTGGAATGCAGAGATGCTAACCCAAGGCACTATTAAAACAACCTGCAACTAAGCCAGTTCCCACTACACCAAACTCAGCATTCTAAAGGGAAGTTTGAATAGCGGATACAACAGGCAAATGTCACAAGAACAATTCCTACCCTACAGGTACCAAAATGATATCAACATGTGCTCATGGCACCTGGAAGAATATGACTGGTAATTCCCTGCTGTCTGAACACTCCCAGTATTTTCCCAGCATGGATTAGAGCAAAGAGTGTTTCAAATTGGGCATCTTTATCTACTGTCATCTTCCTAGAGAGGTAAGAAATCCTTAGCAATTTTAAATCTGTTCTTACCATGAGGAGGGCTGTCCCCAAAGGACAAGAACATTTCCTACCTTCATGTCCCCCCAGCTAACTTTTAAACAGGCCTTAAAACTCCATTTGTAGAAGGTAAAGCACAAGTGCTAAATAAGAACATTTAGCACATAAACAGAAATGCCTGATGTTTACAGACTGAGTATTTGAATAACACTCACTTTCCACCCAGGTGTGAAACAGCTTTTTTTTAACCACCCAGGATTTCCAGTCCAGCCAGTACTGGCTGAAACACTTCACAAACTACTCGCACAAGTATACCCGAGTACCCATGCAAATCCTTAAGATCCGACTTACCACTGAACTGAGGAGCTCAAATTCTTGGTCAGGCAGAAAAGAGCGCCAGCCATCTTCAACAGTATCAAACATGGGCCGGTAGAAGAAGGGATACATGAGAGTGACAGAATCCAAGGTGGAAAGTGCCTGTGCAGGTGAGAGAAATAAACAGTGACTCAATTCATTCAAACTGCTATTTTATTCCAAAAAAACATCCAGCAAATACTGTTCTCCTCTACTATTGGTGATGCAAACTTAAGCCACCCAGAAAGTATACAGCCATTAAGCTTGAAATAGTAAGTTACCTGCAGGGTAGCTTAACATACATAAAAACCAGTAGCACAAACAAAAGCAGATGCTAACAGACAATCTAAGCACAACTGGAGATTTGCACACAGAGCATCGTCATTTCTGCAGGCTATGCTATGTAACAGCGTGCCGAAGGATGAGAAAGATGAGCTTAAACTCAGGAAGTCACTTCATGTTGTTTGAGACACATGAAACTCAGTCTGATTTGGGTTTGCCTTCTCATGCTCCAGCACAAAGCTGAGCTTCATTTTCCTCAAATGCTATGGCAAGATGTTTGACCAAGAAAACTAGGTTTAAAAAAAAAACAAAACAACCAGACACAACACCACACAAACCCTACAAGCAACAAATAATATTTTAACAATGAAAGGAAATATTGCATGATCCATTTGTCTTCTGGAAGATCAATGCCAACCTTCCTAACTGGAAAAAAGCTGTTGAGGTCAGATCAAGATCTGAAAACATAGGTGTTATTTACTGTTATGAGTCCTTACCTCAATAGAGCTAGCAATGTTCAAACATTCCTCCATCCCAGGTATATCCAGCTGAATAATTCGCAGATCTTTGCATTTTATAATGATGGTACCCAATGAGCCCACAAACCTACAGCAAGACATGAAGAAAGTGTCTGTTAAGAAGAGGATCTTCTAAGGTGTGATGAGGGATTATAGCTCTTCCCACAACGTATGCCTACAAGACAAAATTCCATTAGTAGTAATTTGTCTGCAATATCATATTTCCAAGAAAATAAACAGACAAAACAACCTCTTTAGTTGGTATTTGCAAGTTATGGTCTGCTTTTTTTTTTTATTCCATCCTCGTGATACAGCAGTGAGTGGAAGCATAAGCATTACAAGATAAAGAGAAGGTTTTCCTCCCAGCTTTTCTTTAAAACATGGAAGAGAAAAGGCACGTTCAGGTATTTTCCAATAGTACTGGAAGCTTCAGCTGGAAGTTCCCAGTTTCCTTAAAGTAATGCATTGAAACTTTGAGGATTACTAAGAACATCCGAGTTAAATTTAATTTTCCAAACAACATTTCAGTCTGGCTACATTACACTCTCTTGTCTTTAACAAGAAAGTTTGGTTCCCAATACCCGCAGTGCCATGGAGCCATTTGCTCTGCAAACCTCAGAGAAGTTAAGGTCTTATCACCGCTGTTACAACACAAGTCAACCCAGAAAAAGCTCTACATGACCAAACAGAGCTCACGGACGCCCTCTCCAGTCTTCCTTATGTACCCGAAAGATGATGCCTGAACAGAAACCAAGCGTTTTCTTTACGTTAACTAGCCACTAGTTTACAGGAGTGACTTGGATTTAAGTTCAAAAAGCAGTGAACTAAGGAAAAGCAGCTGAGTCTCCTCATGCACCACAGGAGCACTTTCAGCAGCCAAGGGCAATGCAAGAAGCAGGAGGAGGCCAGACCCCAACATCCAAATTTTGGTCCCTCATGGCCTAACCCTCAGCTAGACCATGCACACACAGGGGCAGAGCTGTACATGCCCCAAGGGGAGACCAGTTGCTAAGCTTTGGGTTGCTTCACCTGTGCCACGAAACTTGCCTATAATTTATTTTGGAATTATTATTTACAGCTGAAAGGTCATTATCCATTTCTTCTGCGCAGACAAAGGTTCACACATAGACCAGATTATCATTTGGGTAGCGCTGAAGGAAGAACTACAGGCATTTTGACAGAAAAGTTCTGCAACTCCAGCAGAACCAGCCTGGGCATCGTCTGCTATTTCACAGATCCCCAGGGGAGTAACACAGCACAGCTACAACGCATCACCAGAGCTGTGTTTCCTCTCCACATTATCTTTAAGCAAAAAGACCACCAGAGATCACTAGGGACTGTTCCACTTCTCAAACAAGCCCTAGAGGTCATATTTAAGTTGCTTTAAAAGCTACAAGAGTTTAAGAAGCTGTTTGATGACCATCTCATCATTAGGGAAAGCGCTGCTTTGTACGAAAGACACTCATATCGTGAAAGCGGAAGAAGAGATTTAATGAACCTGGCACACTGTCAGTTGTTGTGCACTAATAACCTGAGGTAGTGCCAAACTGGTCCTTTCTACAACCTTTATTGGTTTAAGAGTCTTGCTATTCCATTCTCTCCCACACTGAGAATATACTTTTACCCTGTTATATGGCAAGGGTTCATTGCAGTTATGTTCACACAAAGCTACTTGCAGGGAGTGAGAGGTCTACTCCAGAGATCTTCTAGAAACCAGGGCTGGCAATAAGGGCTGTGAGTATCTGCAGACATAGCTAACTCTGCTACAAATCATGTACAGAGCCAGCAATGTACTGCTCCCTCGCCACAACTTAATGTGTTCCTTGCTCATTTGGCATTAACTTAAATCATAATTGCAACTAAGCTCAAAAAAAAAAAAAAGGAAAGCAAAGCTTGTCTGTAATCGTTTTCAAAACAGAGCTATGGCTGGTTTAGTACAAGCGGCACGGAGAATGAGGCTAAACAACCCTGATGACTGAGCAGTACTAGATGGGAACAGATTTGCTGAGGTTTCCACCACTCTGTTCCTCTCCACCCTCAGGCCCAGATGCAGCATTTCTCAGAAACACTCAGAGAAATCAGAAACACAGGAACATACTTAACCAGCGCCCAGTACTTCACCTGTTCTCAGATTCTGAGGCAACCTGATATTTTTAATTGCTGCTGCTTGGTCTTTCCAGTATTGCTGGCAGAAAGGAAATCTGTTCTTCCAGATACCTTAAAAGTTGAGGAAATGCTTTGTCAGGTGTTGGAACAGGCTACCCAGTGGTGGAGTCCCCATGCCTGGGGGGATTTAAAAGCCAGGCAGATGAGGTGCTTAAGGACATGGTTTAGTGGTGGGATGGCAGGGTTAGGGGAACAGTTGGGCTTGATGATCTTAAAGGGCTTTTCCAACCTAAACGATTCTATGATTCTATGAAAACAGGGGATTGAATTTGTAATCAACAAAAAAAAAATTAAAGTACTGTGAACAAACTGAAAAAAGGACCAAGGTGAAGCAGAAGGCAGTCACCGGGTGAGATGGGACTGCTGATCAACGAGGGAGGTGTGGCAACAGTACACATAGACAGAAGCCATGGTGAGAAGATGAATCCCTGATTTCCCTGCAGGAGAAGGGGATGGGGACAAATAAAATGAGTGCTGCAGCTACACCTCAGCTTCACACCGCTTCATTCCACAAGAAGCATGCTGTTAAAGTGTTACTGATCCCCGTAAGGAGTTGGGGGAGTAAGGAGATGAAAGTGTTGAACAGCAGGAGGCTGATTGTGGCTGAGAAAGTCCAGAGTCCACTTTTGCTGTCAATTTTGCTGGGTGACCCAAGGTAAATCACTTCATCAGTGCCTCAGCTTCCATCTCTTTTGAACGGTGGTAGAGACGCATCCTTTATAAGGTGGTTCAAGAGCTACTGGTGACACCCACTGAACAATTAACAGAGAGTATTGCTGAAAAAGGAGTTTTAAACAGAAAAATTCCAACTCTATGTACAGCAAAGAAAATAAGATGCAACAGTCAAATCTCAATATCCAAACACAATGAGAATCAACCAGCCCATGCCAATACTCTGCCCTGGGCTCTTGGTGGCTGCCCTTTCTCCTCTCTGGACCTGGATTTGAGACAGCCCAGGTGCAAGCCAGTCTTGGCAACCACTTTTCAACCCATAATGAGACACAAACCATTAGGTACGGGTTGGCAGGGACATGAAGAGGCCTACCTTTTTTCAATAGAATCAATGTTGGAGTGCAGCAGCCACAGCTCCTCAGCATTATCTTGACGCCGTGAAGAAAAAATGAGGTGATGGCCGGTCAGACAGAGAGTCCCCTCCACGGCCAGGTAGAAAGGGCGGTGCAGGACAACGTTGTCCGCTCGAGGGGTCTTGATCAGCTCTGCAAATTCCATGCCCGCCAGAGAAGGGAAGGGGCCTGGGGAGGCCTCTGCCACCACAACCGGCTGGGGAGACAAGGGGCAGCCTCAGCAACGCCAGCAGGGCCGGGATGAAGAACCAGGGCCAACCTTGGGAGGGCCTACAACCGGCGGGCAGCCCCGTACCATGCCACCCGAGGCAGGCAGGGGCATCACTCAAGGGGCGATCCCGCTTCGAACCCGGTGCCGGGAGGGAGGGGGAAGGCGGAGGATGGTGCGGGGAGAGGGAAGGGAGGCGCGGGGGACACCACAGCCCCCGCTCTGGGAAGGCCGACGCCCTCCCAGGGCCGCCGCTCCCAGCGGGAGGCCTGGGGCCTGAACGAGGGGGTCCCGGCGGCGGCCCGGCCGCTGACCGAGGGGAGCCGGGGCGGCGCAGGGAGACCCGCGGGGCTTCACAAAGGGAGGAGCAGGGCGGAGCGGGGGCCTGGCGGAGCGGGGCGGGTGAGCCGGGGAGGGGAGCCCCGGGCGGCGGAGGCGGGGGCCGCGGCCGCGCCGCCCCAGGACCCCCGGGCCCCGCCGCTCCCAGGAGGCGCCCGGCAGAGCGGTACCGACCGGAAGCTCACGGGCCCTGCCCCGGATGCTGGGTCCCCACGTGACCCGCCAGGCCCAATCCCCGCCCTCTGAGGGGCGGAACGCCTGCCCTTACCGGAAACGGCGCTGCCGCAGCGGGTCCGGCGCGGCCCCACAGCCCCGCGACAACCGTTCCGCTGCCTCACGAAGGGGGGCGATTTAAGGGCGGTGGGCGGGGTGTGAGGAGGGGCCGTCTGGGCGGAAAGGGGCGGGGCCCTGCGGAGGGGAGCCAATGGGGCGTGTCGTGGGCGGGGCTTAGTGAAGGGGCGGGGCGATGGGGCGGGGCTTGAGGGAGGAGCGGGGCGATGGGGCGGGCAGGGAGGGGGCAGAGCGGGCAGAGGAGGAAGGGAGGGGCAGGGAATGGGCAGGGAGTGGGCAGAGCAGGCAGGGAGCGGGCAGGGAATGGGCAGGGAGTGGGCAGAGCAGGCAGGGAGCGGGCAGGGAATGGGCAGGGAGTGGGCAGAGTGGGCAGGGAGTGAGCAGGGAGGGCAGGGAGTGAGCAGGGTGGGCAGGGAGTGGGCAGAGCAGGCAGGGAGCGGGCAGGGAATGGGCAGGGAGTGGGCAGAGTGGGCAGGGAGTGGGCAGAGCGGGCAGGAAATGGGCAGAGTGGGCAGGGAGCGGGCAGGAAGTGGGCAGAGAGCAGGCAGGGAGCGGGCAGAGCAGGCAGGGAGCAGGCAGAGCGGGCAGGGAATGGGCAGGGAGTGGGCAGCGGGGCAGAGCTAAGGTGTTTTCGTTGCTGCAGCGCTTTGGTATCGGTTGCTGCCCACGAAGGCCTTCAGCAGCCGCAGTTTGGGCGCAGAAGCTGCCTGGAATAAAGGACTGACTTTGCCGGGGTCCCTACTCACCTCAGCCCGGTGCCGCTCCGCTCTTGCTCATAGAAAAGCCCCCCAAAATTCAGACCTCCCACCCCACACTTGCAATTTCTGAAATACCCCTCAGATGCTGAGGCGGCTCTTTGCCAGGTCCACCCGGCCATGGCAGGGGTACCGCCTGGCAGCGTGGTCCCCCACAGCAGGGACCTTCCCCAGCAGAACCCTTCTCCATGCCAGGTCATCACCCCCTATTTTTGGTTTTGGGGTGATGGGGAGCAGCTCTGTTCCTTGGGGGGAGGCTCAGCCGCACACCGAGGATCCAAGTCCCAACCTTTTCTCTCCTCCACTGGAGCAACCCCTATACATTGCACAAGGCCCAGGCTTTAGGTCAGCATCTTAGAATTATAGAATTGTCTACACTGGAAAAGACCTTTAAGATCATCTTCCCCGCCTACCTCTCAGGAACACTTCAACCCCTTCTCCTCGCATGCTCAAATCCCCATCTCTTCCAGCATCAGTGCTTGGTTACACCATTACGTGTCTGTTTTGGGATGTTTACAAACCTGCACGTCCCCGTTATCCAGCCTGGGAAGGAGCTTTTGCAGCCCCCCCCAGGTCCTTCGGCAGCCCCCGCACAACTGACTCGTTGTTTTTCATCTGCTGCTTTATTATTTTATCCTTGCTCTTGGGTCCCCCGGTGCTTTGGCTGCACCTCTGTGATAATTAGGGCTCCTGATTCCCAGGCTCTGCTGCCTGCACAGAGGACAGGGCAGAAGCACCCATGCCGGTGCAACCCCCTGTTTTGGGCTATGTCCATTTTTATTTCCAAGCATGAGTCCCAACCTGTGCTGCAATCTTTTCTTACGCCTCCGCTCTTAGGACAGGCCAGACCCCCCAGTAATACCATCCTGGGCATCATCCCGAAACGTTTCCCTTGTCAAAGGGGATGGCTGTGGACTGTAGCTGCTCCTCTACAGCGTGGTGCATCCCATGACACTGCCAAGATCCTACAGCCGGTGGTGAGGATGAGGAGGGTCAGGCGTGCATAAGCTCAAGTGCTTTTCCCAGGGTTATTACTGTAAAGTACATCCCTGTTAGGAAAGTCAGGGAGCTTGGGCACAGCTGAAACTCAAATATCCACATGGAATTTGTTGGGAGAGGTGGGGGCCGGGATGTGGTCTGCTCAGGGGTTGAGCAAACTCCGTTTTGGAGGCCAAGAAAGTCTTAATGCTAATGTGGCCAGACTAAGCCTGAGGTCCAGAGGAGAGGTCCTGGCGTGGGGTGGTTTGCTAGCAGGGGGGGTTCACCAGAACTGGTGAGTTAGCAAGATTCAACCCCAAATTCAAGGTGGGTAATGCTGAAAACCAGCATTTACCTTGAGACTATTTGTGAATCTGAGAAGGGTTCTCCACAAACTCCTGTGCCTTCCAGCAAAAGCTAACATCTCAGCAGTGGTAAGAAGACGAAGGACTCTTCACGCTGACAGCAAATACCAGACATCTCCTGAAGAGGGGCTCTGCTGGCCACAGCCTCTCCCCAAAAGTGGACGCTGGACCGGGCACGTAGACGCGGGCTCTGATGCAGAACCACAGGTCTCGCTCACCTGGAGAAGCTCCGATGCCTTAGCCTCTATCTGCTTTATCTCTGAAGAAGAAGGAAGCGTGAAAATCAGGTCATCAGACATTTCTAGGGCTCTCTTCTGGGGGAGATGAATAGATATTTGGTACCACCCCGCCCATGGTTACTTTGGTGGTGCCAGTTCAAGGTTGTTCAGTCCCGGCATGATGGAAACAGCCTGGAACTATCTGTGCAGATGCAAACAGGCAGCTTTTGATGACAGCCGGTTCTAGGCAATTGCACATGAGAAGGATTGCATAGGTGTTTCGATACCGTGACCCGAATTTTTATACTCACCTCTGGTGGTGAGTTCATTCTGGGTTTGTCCAGGCTGTTGCATGTCTTATTAATGCTGGCAGTTTAGCTGATTTCAATATCTGAGAATGGTTTCAAAGTCTAATTAATGACATTTTCTTCTCAGAGATATATGCAAAGGCTCATAATCAGGCAGATTAATTCTCCCCTTACAGCAGTTTGCTCTGATCCACATCACCAACCCCTCCAGAAGAGAAGAGGGGTCTCTCCTAGGTCTGGGGCTACCAGGGCATGGGAGTCCCACATGTAACTTAAAATTTGTACATGTTTGTCCAAGCTTTTATGCTGCTGCTTTCAGTCCAGTGCTGAGATGACCTGGAAGAAGCACAGGACTAATCCTCTCTGCATTTTACTGCACAGACTGAGAAGACTTTGGTATAAGTCCAGAGCTAAAGACAAACTCCCACCTTCAGGGCATGAGCAGGACTGTTAAAAGTGCTGCTGACCTTATCAGCAGCTCACAGTGAAGAGCTGCTTCACTGTCCTTCACCATATACTGTGGTGCTGGAGATCCCTCTGGATTGCATAGGGAGGGCCGGTGCTTTGGGGATATCCTCAGCTTTGGGAGCAGAGCTGGGGGTCTCCATACATTCTCCCTCTGCCTTGCAATCAATTTACGGGTATTAACCACCCTGGACCTCCTCGGAGTCACCACCTGGGCTCTCACAGCTTCATCCCTTCCATCCCTCCATCCTAAACTCCATGTTAGGGACATGGTTTAGTGGTGGAATGGCAGGGTTGGTATAATGGTTGGACTTGATGATCTTAAAGATCTTTTCCAACCTAAAAAATTCTATGATTCTATGATTCTATCCCCATGGCCCCCATAGCCCCCATCCTCACAAAGCACCTCCAGATCCCATGGACCAAGTGGAAGCTGCTTTCTCAGTGGGGTGGCCTCCATCTCACTGAAGGTGCTGTGGGGAGTTGTATTTAATAAGAGCATCCTCAGTAGCATCATAGAATCACAGAATGGTTTGGGTGGGAAGGGACCTTCAAAGGCCATCCAGTCCAACCCCCTGCAGTGAGCAGGGGCATCTTTAACCAGATGAGGTTGCTCAGAGCCCCATCCAACCTGACCTTGAATTTCTCCAGGGATGGGGCGTACTCAACGGAAGACCAGTGGTGAAGGAAAGCAAAAGCTTCAGCCCCATGGGGAGCAGGGAAACAGCACTGTCACCCTAGTGAAGGAGGGAAAAGGAAAATTTGGGCAGTGGCTGCACACCCTGGGACTAATTATAAACCCAGTGCTTCCCCCATGCTAGCCCTGATGCCTCTGCAATCCCCAGGCGCTGCAGGGAAGTATCTCGGCTCTCTCTCAGCTCAAAGGAAAAAAAAAAAAAAAAGCATTAACTATAGTCTCCAAATCGAGGGCATATCAGATATATCAGATATTCCACTGACAAAAAGGACCAAGAGGTGCCTTAGAAATGCAACTAAGAGGAGCAACTGGCACTCAGATGGGTTTCACTGCCTGCTTTTTTCTGTCTTTTTGCCATGTGCTTTAGGGAAAATGAGCTGCTGTGTGGCAAAGCCGAAAGACTTGTACTTGAAAAAATTTGGCTCGAATCTCATCTCATCCAGAGGAACCTCTGAATATCACAGTGAGAGTCACTCTGCTCTTTTGGACTCTTTTTTCCTCCTGTAAAATAAGGATCAGTAACATTTGGAGCAGGCTCCTTCCCTTCCTGTATTTCAACACCGCCTGGCACAAACCAGCCCTGATATCGGTCAGCAAACATTACTGCCATCTTCTGAAGAATGGAAGATGTACGGGACATGATGAGGAGTACAACATGTCTCTTGTGCAATAAAACCCCACTGGCCTGACAACTTTTTCTGTTGGTCCTGCACAAATTATCCTGTCCTGCATTCCCAAACCCACAGCTGCCCACTCGAGGAGAAATAGAATCATAAAATTGTTTAGGTTGGAAAAGACCTTTAAGATCATCAAGTCCAACCATTAACACCACCATTTAAATGATTTTTAATAGGGGGTACAGACTTTTGTGCACGAGGGAGAGAACTTGTAGAGGTATTTGTGCATTTGGTTCATAAAAACAGATCGTGGGTAATCAGGGCTCACCAGCTGCTGTGCACCATAAGCTCTTACTTGCTCCGATGAAGCCTCCTAAGAAACAGCATCCCTTACCAAGCAGAAGTAGCATGCACATCCAGAAAGTGTCCAAGCAGAAGGAAATGCAGCTAAATCAGGGCTCTTTGCCAAATTCCCAGAGATTCCTCCTGCCAGACCCCTAAATGCCCAGCCATCTGCTTCCCTCTGCCCCATAACGCCTCTCAAAGAGATTCGCCAAGAGGCTGGTCTAGCCTCGGCAGGAGAAGGGGCTCTTCCCACGTCTTCCTTTCCCATCTGGAAAGCAGGATCAGGAACCATCCAGGTCTTCAGCCACTCTTCCCTCACCTCCCTGAAGGATGCCAGGGCATGGGGCAGCCCCCGGGGAGCAGAGGTTCCTCTCCCTGGTTGCACCAGTTGGTCTGGTTTCACCGGTGAGACCACATCTCCCAGATCAGAGGCAATTATCATGATTTTAGGCTTTTCAGCGAGCAAGCCCTCCTCCACCATGTGTGCTCATACCAGCAGGGTTTCGCCTGTGAAATCCAAGAAGTAATTGGCTGCAGAATAGCAGAGAATCACCCTCCATATGCTGGGGTCCCATGACCATTTGCCTCTTGGATGAGCACTGGTATTTTTTAAGGCGCTCTATCTGCTTGTTTTCATTCCTGCAATAGATTGTGATCTTATTATCCAAACACCCAGCTGCTTTACCCTCTGATGTTTCCCTAGGAATGGGGAGTGAAGGAGCAGCAAGCACAAGGTAAAGGATGTTTGTGGCTGAAAATCATCTGTGATGGCAGTGACCACATCTGTAGCGGTTAAATCCAAGGCAACCCTGAGGCCAGCGGGCATGGCCAAGCCATATACAGGATATTAAGGTCTCCTGACTTTCCAAAAAGGGATCCACAGTGGGCAGCTTTCTTGTCCCTGTGCTAACTCTTGAGCTCTGCCTAGGACCCAGTTTGCCCAGACCAAAAGTATGCCAGGGCCGTGCTAAATTTTATGTCTTAGCCTGATCCTGGCACTGCTTCATTTACTGGTATGGATGTAGCCAGAGGGTCTGGAAAAAAAGAAGAGGTGGAGAGCAAAACCCTCCCATAAAGAAGCAGATAAATTATTGTACTTATAGAAAATTTGCTATAATAGTGGGCTAGTTGGCTGATTTATATCTTGTTTTCCCCTTAATATCCATCAGCAACTACCAAACTGAGTGGTGCGGCTGACACACCAGAAGGACGGGATGTCATCCAAAGAGACCTGGACAGGCTGGAGAGGTGGGCCTGTGTGAACCTCATGAGGTTCAACAAGGCCAAGTGCAAGGTCCTGCACCTGGGACGGGGTAACCCCCAGTATCAATACAGGCTGGGGGGAGAAAGGATCGAGAGCAGCCCTGCCCAGAGGGACTTGGGGGTGCTGGTGGATGAAAAGCTGGACATGAGCCGGCCATGGGCGCTGGCAGCCCAGAAGCCAACCCTACCCTGGGCTGCATCAGGAGAAGCGTGGCCAGCATCGAGGGAGGGGATTGTGCCCCTCTGCTCTGCTCTGGGGAGACCCCCCCTGGAGCCCTGCGTCCAGCTCTGGAGCCCTCAGCACAAGAAGGACATGGACCTGTTGGAGCGGGGCCAGAGGAGGGCTACTAAAATGCTCCGAGGGCTGGAGCACCTCTGCTATGAGGCCAGGCTGAGAGAGTTGGGCTTGTTCAGTCTGGAGAAAAGAAGGCTGTGGGGAGACCTGATTGCGGCCTTTCAGTACCTAAAGGGGGCCTATAGGAAAGATGGGGAAAATCTTTTTAGTAGGGCCAGCTGTGTTAGGACAAGGGGTAATGGTTTTAAACTAAAACAGGGTAGGTTTAGGCTAGATATAAGGAAGAAATTCTTTACAATGAGGGTGGTGAAACACTGGAACAGGTTGCCCAGAGAGGTAGTGGAGGCCCCATCCCTGGAAACATTCAAGGCCAGGTTGGATGGGGCTCTGAGCAGCCTGATCTAGTTAGCAGTGTCCCTGCTGACTGCAGGGGGGTTGGACTCGATGACCTCTAGGGGTCCCTTCCAACCCAAAACATTCTATGATTCTATGATTCTATGAACTCTGAGCGCACAGCACTTCCTAAGCACTGCCATCCACACTTCTCCTCTAAACCCTGTCTGAAATACATGGTTTCCCACAAACCGGGTTCATCCTCTTGGCAGTTGGGAGGATGGAGTCTGCAGGTGTGGGAGAGCTTCCCAGTTAGCTCTCCTGAAACCACAGCAACGTCTAACTGGGGATTTGGCAACTGGAGAGTGAGTGGGCAAGTCTGAAGTCAGACGGCAGGAGGAAGGAGGCTGGCAGGATGCGATAGAGCAGACATATGCACCCCACACCACAGACACAAGTGTTCCTTAGGCTTAAGTTTCCATAATAAATTATTTTTAGCGGAAGATATATATATTTTTTTTTTTTCCAGGGATTAGCTAGTTTCTAGTGAAGCTTTTCCTGATCTGGTTAAAGATGTCCCTGCTCCCTGCAGGGGGGTTGGACTAGATGACCTCTAAAGGTCCCTTCCAACCCAAACCATTCTATGGTTCTATGATTCTATGATTCTATGATTCTATGATTCTATTTTGTCATAAAGAATCATGGCACACTGCATAATGTCCAGAAATTTAACATTTTTTTTGCAAAGCTTTTTGTCTTTTCTATCTCAAGGGGGTTTTTTAGTTTTCATTGGTCAACCTGGGAAATGTCTGGACAATAAGAAGGTAACTCTGGGCTTGTTTTCTCTTAATTTTGGGAAAAATCCTTTCTTGCTGTGGAATTATCCAGGCGCTAGCCAAGGACAAACCTACAGGTCTCTGCGCTCTGGGAGTATCTTTAGGGCTGGCCATCTGAAACACACAGACAGCTTGATGCCAAAGTTGTATGCAATTATTCTGAGTGAGTGAGAACAATTGCTTGGGTACAAATTGTCCCCAAAAGTTTAGCCAGCACTCGTTACTACCCGTGTGGGAGGGGTAGGATAGCTGAAATCATCTGCATTTGGCTTTTTCAGAAATTGTTAGGGGGAAAAACCCCAACCTTTTTCATAGACTCAAAAAATATTGAATTCTGACGAAAACATCAACCTAGGCCACTGCATAGGGGTCTGGTGGTATTTCATGTGTTGATGTGCCATGACCGGATTTATTAGGTGGAAGCATGGATTTTTTTCAGTGTTTAGCTCTGGATGCAATTTAGCACTTGGGGGACACCCGAGATCTCTCAGTGTGGAGGGAGAAAAACAGAAAGAAAGATAATTTGGTGGCAGAGAAGGGAAAGCCCTGTGGTTATAAAGGTTTTCCATTAGACAGCAGCATGAAAAAAGGGGCATTAATGAAATGATCTTGACCTGCACATGGTTTTAAGTGGAAAGATAATTAAATAGCTATTTATACAGTGACTACAGTTTGCAATAGAGACAACTATGGTTCCTCTGGAGCCCACAAGAAAGCATTATGTCAGTGAACAGGGCTCTTCCACCTGCTTCTGAGAAGAGAAATGAGGATAACGTGAGGTGATAAACCAAATTGTTTATGAACTGATGTTTTATTATTACTATTTAAAAGCTGTGGTGCTTTGAAAACATAAATCTGGGTGCTTTTCCATAGGATATGGATGAGGTTCTCTGTGTCCTAGGAGGTGCATACGTTGGGGTAATTAATCATGACTTCAAAGCTGGGTTCTTGGGGTCTGACTGAATTTAGGAAATTACCAGATCGTTCCTGAGAAAGATGCAGTGTGGATTGCTTCTTGAAGAGTATAAATTAATATATCTTCAAACCCCAAACATCCTGGACTTGATGGAGACTTGATGAGGGTTCCTGCTTAAAAAAAAAAAACCCAAAGCGTTTTATGCAAGAAGATCAGAACTGGTGAAATTTGGCAAGTTGCCCCATATGAAATTGCAGCCTGTTTAACTATTAGTTTGTCCCTACAAAGTGAACAGGCTTGTCACGCCTATGTTCAGGGACTTAAGAATTCATTTCTTCCCCCTTTATATTCTCTGTGTGTCCGAACGCTGTGGTTATGCCACAAACACACCTTATATAGCTGTGGTCCTTCATCACAGGGAGGAAAGTCTCCAACCGAAGCATTTTCTGAAGACCACATTTCACAGTGGGTTAAACAGGCAACACTGATAGGACCTGAGGAACCATTTAATCAACTCCAGGATGCCTTTTTGATGCTCAGACCCAATATGAGCCTCCCCAAGTAGAGGGGACACAGACAGCAAAGCCAGCTCATGCCTAATTCAGAAAAAGCAGTGAACAACCTGGTTTGGAAAACAGGAGAGGAGCAGGAGCAGCAGCTGTCCACCTTCTTCTTCTATGGACCCTCCTTGGCCAACAAATCAGCCTGCGGCAACATCTGTATGCATCAGCCGTACTTCCCACTGCTGCATTTGCATAGAATCATTGAAATATAGAAACATTTGGTTGGAAAAGACCTTTAAGATTGAGTCCAACTGTACCTGTCCACCACTAAACCAAGTCCCCAAGCACCTCGTCTACCTGTCTTTTAAATACCTCCAGGGATGGGGATCCCACCACTGCCCTGGACAGCCCGTTCCAATGCTTAACAACCCTTTCAGGGAAGAAATTTTTCCCAATATCCAACCTAACCCTGCCCTGGCACAACTTGAGGCCATTTCCCCTCGTCCCATCGCCCCTTCCCTGGGAGCAGAGCCTGACCCCCCCCCGCTCCCCCCTCCTCTCAGGCAGTTGTAGGGAGCGATGAGGGCTCCCCTCAGCCTCCTCTGTTCCAGGCTGAACCCCCCCAGCTCCCCCAGCCGCTCCCCAGCAGCCTGGGGCTCCAGACCCCTCCCCAGCTCCGCTGCCCTTCTCTGGACACGCTCCAGCCCCTCCAGGTCCTTCGGGGAGGGAGGGGCCCAACCCTGACCCCAGCATTCGAGGGGCGGCCCCCCCAGTGCCCAGCACAGGGGCACAGTCCCTGCCCTGCTCCTGCTGGCCACACCACTCCTGATACAAGCCAGGATGCCATTGGCCCTCTTGGCCACCTGGGCACCCTGCTGGCTCATATTCAGCCCCCTCTTGACCAACACCCCCAGGTCCTTTTCCACCGGACAGCTTTCCAGCCCCTCTGCCCCATGCCTGTAGGGTTGCGTGGGGTTGTTGTGACCCCAGGGCAGGACCCGGCCCTTGGCCTTGTTGACCCTCACCCCATTGGGCTGGGCCCATGGATCCAGCCTGGCCAGGTCATGCTGTAGAGGGACCTACAAATATCCATCATTTGTGCACATTGGGTTGCAGTAGGCACCACTGGACATTTCACTGTCTGTCTACAGGTCCTGTGAACTTCACAACCAGGGAAAATGGTTTTAAATGTCAGGAGCTGGAACCGCACGCCGGTGTTGTCAGTTCAGCAGTGACTGCTTAGGTTGTGCTGAGTATTCAAGATCAAATATGAACAGACTGAATTAGGGTTTGTTAGGCTGAGTGTCTAGAGTAGCTTGAGGCTATGTCTGAAGCATTGCTTGTCAGGGAAAAAAAAGGGTTCTCAGCGTGAGAGTAAATGTTCTCTCTGTTGGATGTTCAGAAGTGGAAATCTTTTCCTTCAGAATCCAATTAATGGTTCCAGTTAATAAAGAACAAACAGCCAGAGTACCCGTGCTTATATGTGACAAAGAGATTAGAGACAGGGTAGCCCAGTAGGGTCAGACATGCTCCTACAAGCTGAAATGCCTTTTGTTCCACTCCCTGTTGTAGGAAGTGGGATAAATTTAGAGCAATGACTTGTCATTTCGGAAATCAAAAAGGACACAGAGAAAGTGAGCACTGGAAAAAAGTCCAGCTGTGCTATAACTTTCCAACAGTGCTGAAGCAGAGTCAAAGTCTCTTTAGCCGTAAGATCAGAGACAAAAGTGAAGCTGCTACTGTAGCACGATGACTTTGCAGAGAGCATCGGCACAGCCAAAGTAGGGTCAGAAAATGGAAAATAACTGGGAATAACTGGCCTCAGTGGAAGGCAGTCCCACAGAAGGGGAGAGACTTATTCCATACCATCTTTCCCCAGATTCAGAAAAGATGTACATAATCCCAGGATGAAATAACAAGAACTTCTCAGGAGTCTTTTTCACTCTGTGACTCCACTGTAAAATTTGAGAACAGCAAACAGAGAATTACAGTTCAGAGCGAGAAGGAAAAAAAAAAAAAAATCAGCCAGGTGAGTATGATCTGATCTCAGTATTATGCAAGGCTTTGAGAACAAACAGGCGAGCAAGAATACAAAAGAAAATGCATCATGAGTTCTCTGCTGAATAGATTTCAACAG
The DNA here is from genome assembly GCA_017310255.1 of Butorides virescens. Lineage (NCBI taxonomy): Eukaryota > Metazoa > Chordata > Aves > Pelecaniformes > Ardeidae > Butorides > Butorides virescens. Next base: position 100,477 of record JADKXX010002774.1, read on the forward strand.
ACCGACCTGACGAAATAGGATTTCTTTGTAAAGAGAAGGCATCAGATCTCATCAAATGGACTTTAGCGAAGAGCAGTAGTCAAATGTTCACGAAAAGCTACCTTAAATGAAGCGGAGGGGATTAATAAAGGCGCTGTAAATTGGCTGAAGTATAACTTTGAAAGGTAAAGTATCAGACAGGAGGGAGGTTACTGAGAAATTTTCTCAAAGGTCGTTCTTAGAAAAAAAATTCAGGTGTGAAAAAGTTACGTACCAGACCCAAAGCTAGCATGTGCCTTTGATACAGGAAAGGATTAAGGTAACGCACAGAAACTTGTTATAAGGACTGGAGTTACAGAAATGAGATTCACAGTGTAAAAAATCATGAGATTCATAGTGTAAAGTTGTTCACGGTGCGAAATTGTTGTTCATGTTCTTCTGTCTCTTCTCCCAGGTAATGGGTGATAGGACAAGAGGAAACGGCCTCAAGTTGTGCCAGGGCAGGTTTAGGTTGGACATTGGGAACAATTCCTTCCCTGAAAGGGCTGTCAAGCACTGGAAGGGGCTGCCCAGGGAAGTGTTTGAGTCCCCACCCCTGGGGATATTTAAAAGCCAGGCAGATGAGGTGCTTAGGGACATGGTTTAATGGTGGGATGGCAGGGCTGGGGTAATGGTTGGGCTTGGGGAGCTTAAAGGGCTTCTCCAACCCAAACGATTCTGTGATTTGCAAGACTCTGCTCTTGCAAATACCTTGTTACAATTAAAAAGAAGAGCTATATTAGTCTGATCACAGCAGAGGTCTGGGCTAATAATTTGGTGTAGCTGTGGAGAAGGCAAATGCAATGGAGGCATCGAACTCTGGATAGAAACAGAGCAGAACTCATGCCTTTACTGATATCTTTCTTGTACTGAGGAGCCCAAAATTGGACACCAGACTCCAGATGCGGTCCCATAAGTGCCATGTAGATGGGAAATAATCACTTCCCTTGACCTGCTGTCCATGCTTTTGCTGATACAGCCCAGTACACAGTTGGCCTTCACTGCTGCAAGGATACCCTGCTGACTCACGTTGAACTGAATGTTTGTGGTTGGTGTTGCTACTTGAAAGAACATGTTTTGGAAAAAGGCTGTGGATTTATATAGTGAAATGGAGGAAATGTTACCTTGAGGGAAGTTATGGAGCCAAAGCAGTGTGGCTTATCAAAGCTTTGTGCTGGGGAGTGATTCAGTTCAGGGTACAAGTATCTTCACAGGGAGAATATACCAGAAAATACTGTTTAACTGCACTGAAGGCATAACATCCTGATGCTTCTTCTTATTTAAACAGACTGAATGTAGAAAGAAAGCTTAGTTCTTAAGAGTGAGAGTAATTAACAGAAGTGATGTCTTCATTTCCCGGAGATCTTCAACTCATGACTGGATACTGTTTACCAGGGAAAATTTGCACCAAGAGTGCAACTCCATGGCGTGTGAAGTCCAGAAAATCTGATTATATTCACTTCTCCTTCTTTCTTTAATACTCAGAGATGTTGTGATCTTGAGCTACCCCAGGGTGCACCCATACTCTAATTTAAACAGTGCCGTACTCCTAAATGGTTGGCACAGTCCCAGGAGCTGATGTGTCCCAGGACAACTAGCCCCCATTTCAAATCCCAAGTGCAAGTTCAGGAGTTACCATGGACCAAGGACCATGGCCAATAGGCATTTTGGATAGAACCACACTGGTTTGGAAGCTGATAGAGTTTAATGTCACGGTGATGGCCAAACCAGGCCAACTGGTCTATGGACCAGGAGACGGGTCTTGTCTTTGTTTAGTTTGTAGCAAATGAAAATGTTTGAACAGCTCAGCAGAAAAGCAGATGGCAAGATGAACCAAACATCCTTGCCTCCACAGCTGAGCTAAGTTATCCTTTTGACATCTCCTTTCTACAGAGTATAAGGTTCAGCTGACTTAGACATGCCAAGTACTTGACTTCAAATTTTCAGCTGCAAAGAGCCAGAGGAGAGGAGTCAAGAGATCCCTGTTCCCTTTGCTGCCGCAGTATCTGAGCCGTTCACCCTTTTGCCTTTCCCTCTTCTGGATTAAATGAGCCAAGAGCAGTGGAAAAGGGAGGTCCTCTGGGCGCCACGAGCCACAGAAACAAATCACATCTTGTTGGAAGAACTAAGTGAGGACTTTCATCTGCTTGTATGAAAATCTACAACAGAAGGGTTTCATAGAGAGCTCATAGGTATCTGATACCCTTGAAAGGCGATAGGCTATGATGGGATGGGATAGGACAGGACAGTTTTCTCACTGCCCTCCTGCCCCCTTGAAAATGTGCCCAACATAATTCAATACAGGTGAAAAACAAGGGGTCTAGCTTAAAACCAGCAAAGACCATCATTATTTAATTTGCTGGATAATTTATCTCTAGTTTTAAAGAGCTGTTAAAGTACTCACTTTCTACAACTGCATCCATTGCGTCTGCCTTTCTAACCTCATTAGCAGTATCATATGAGTCTAATTGATCTGGCAATTACCATTGCTGCACAGTAGAAACCCTCCATACCTAATACTCTGAAGTAGTCTAGACCAAGTCCGTGTTCACTGCTGAGCATTTTGGGGAAAGGTTTGCAAAAACTGGTAATTGCAAGGTAACGAACAAGGGAAAATAAGCCCAGATTTATATCATGACGATAGACTATAGATTTCTTATGGTGACTCTTGAAAATATTTAGTTTACCAGTACAGAGGCAGCCTGCGTAAACAATACAAGGATCACAGAGGTCACTACGCTTACCAGGAAAAAGCTGGCGAGAAATAAGCCCCATGAAAACATCTGTGCAAGGTGACAGATCTGCCTGGGGACGAAGGGTTCTAGAATTTCTGGGGAAAAAAAAAAAAAAAATTACATCAAGGCTAGATCATATCCAGTTCAAAAATACAGTGAAAAAATATGTTTTGTGAAGAAACATAAAGGAACCTTTCCCTCCTCTGCTGGCTTTTCTCCAGCTCTGCTCTTTCCCCTGGGGTGCAAAGTGCTTCAGCATCTCCCAGCAGTGGTTTCTTGCTTGTATCCGTAGACTCATCCAGGCTCATCCTTTCTGGCCCTTGTGCTTTAACTCAAAGGAGGAAATTATAGCTGTTGGGTTTGCATCCAGAAAAGATGAATCCACACAAACACTGCAGCTCTGCAGGCCAAGCCAAAATTAGCAATGAGCCCTGGTGCTTGCTTGAATTCAAATGTGAATAGCTTGAATGAGGGATTCCCTGCTGAACATTTATAGGAACACAGACATTCAATATCTATAAAATAAACACTGCATTGGAAAAAAAACAAACCCTGTTGCTTGTCAAGAAAATAAGAAACTGCTTAGTATAAGAGTAACGATTTCTTTTCCTTCAAAATTCCAGTAAATGGAATTATTTGTTTTAAAAAGTTATGAATGGTCAATTGCAGAAATGAGCAGAGTTATTTCCCTGTAGCAATCATGGGAAACAAAAAAAAGATAGAGTGCAGAGCAAGGGGAAAAAGCAAAAAATGAGGTAGGGGGCTGGGAGGGTATAAACATGTAGTGGCAAATGGTTTGTGGGGAGGCATAAAAAAGAGAGAAGAAATTGAGAAATCTGGAAAGGGGGTAAAGGAGTGACAGATGAGAGGCTGGGAGGAGTCCTCTGATTTACTCTTCAGCCTTCTGAACATAAGAAATTTATCATAGAATCATAGAATCATTTAGGTTGGAAAAGACCTTTAAGCTCATCAAGCCCAACTGTTACCCCAACCCTGCCATCCCACCGCTAAACCATGTCCTTAAGCACCTCGTCTGCCCGGCTTTTAAATACCTCAAGGGATGGGGACTCGACCCCTTCCCTGGGCAGCCCATTCCAGAGCCTGACAACCCATTCTGTGAAGAAATTTTTCCTGATGTCCAACCTAAACCTGCCCTGATGCAGCTTGGGACCATTTATGGCCATTGGAGACTGTATTCAAAATTGTCCCACTGCAGGTTGCCCAGACAAGAAGACTGAAGGTGGGTAATTCCTAATTTTGACATTCCAGCTCTCTCTGTCCTCTCTAGCTTCCTAGCTGTTGTTTTACCTGGGTGGGCATGGAGAAGAACAAGAGAAAAGCAAAACAGTGTAGAAAATGCTCATGCCTGGAAGCCAGGGGAGATCTTGGTGCACTGGGGGCAAACAATACTCATCAAAAACAAAGATAGAGACATTGGTGCTTAGAGATGGACTCCTGCCACGAGCGGTGTGGCAGGAGGAGAAAGTTGAGCAAACCCATCTCCAGGGAGGTGTTGTTTGCTTGCTGGCGTGTGCAATGTCACCCCGACCCGCTGGTCCCACTCACAAAGGCACCCGGCAGCCAGGTCCATGCTCCAGTGGGCTTCTCCTCACCACTTGCCGGCCGCTTTCACCAACCCGGACACGCGGGGGCAATTCCCCCTCCCCCAGATCCGGCTGCCAGGACTCTGCCGCCAGCACGCACGGAGCCACCGGGCACGGATCCGCTTGACCCAGCGCCAGCCGGGGCTGCCGACAGCAGAGCTGCTCCCCAGAGGTGCATGAATTAAGTCTCGGCACCGTTCTGATAAGCTCTGGACACTGTCTGCAAGGCACGGACACAATGGACAATACCCGGGCATCAGATCCATCATGGGGAATAGTTTTCAGGTGCATTCATCCCCGACCGGTGCATTGACAGTGAGCTTCCTCGAGGGTCTCCCCCAAATGTGGTGCTCTACAACATTTTCATCATGTTCCTTTGGCTGGGCATTTTGTCTCAGTTCGGGTTTGGGGTTTTTTTTCAGTATTGATCATGGCCTAAAGGAAATGAAGGAAAAATGGTTTATGAACAGGAGTTAATAAATTTCCAGTTACCATGGTGATGGTAGAAGGACATCTCAGAAAGCTGTTGAGTCCTGAACTATCCAGGGTCTTCATTAGCAAACGGCATAATGGAATAAAGATTGTGCTTACTGAATTTGCAAATAGCAGGCTGAAAGGGACTGCAGTGTGTTGGAGGACACTGGAGATTGACTTTTTTTTGCAAAGAGGGGAACAGCTGGTGGAGAAGGTGCAACGGGCAACATCTGGCAATGCAGCAATTCTGCAGGAGATGTGTGGGGCTGTAGTGAGCCACAAGGTGCACATAATGGTACCATGCCATCCTGTTACGGAAAAGGCAGAAATCATTCCTTCTAAAAAAACCCAACAGGGTTATCACTTGTCGGGCACTTAAATGAATCCATTTATTACTCCAAACTGCTGGAATTTCAGGTAGTGTGCTGCTTACTACTTAGGGCACCATACTTCAAGGTGAGGTGGAATAGTTGGAGAGAGCCTAGGGCTGAGATGGTTAAAGGACTGAGAAAATACAAAAATCTGGAAGAACTGAGATCATGATGACAGGAAAAAAATGTGGGAGTCATGATGCCCCACGAATCTGGAATGAAAAGTACAAAGGGAGGGAATAATATGTTCCCCATAAGTAGGGTGGTCCAGACGAGAAATGGTGAGCTGAAACTGCAGCGATGATGGTTCGGTGTTGTATACAGGACAGCATTTCTAGTGGGATGGAGAACAGTGTCCTGAAGGAGGGGAAGTGATGTGGGGGAGGCCAGTTATTGGTGGCATTCCCAAAGAGGCTTGACACTTTTCTGAGAGGGATGTTTTAGGGTTGTAAGTAGCTCTGCCTGGGGGATGTGGAGCAGCGACTCTGAGGACATCTCATACATTCCATGCATTTTTGGTAACAACACACAATAAATCATCATGGTTGCGTCTTTGCTGGTAGACTGAACAGTACCAGGGCCCACTCCATGGCCCTGCAGCCAGTGGGTCTATCCTGGCCACATCCATAGTATTAAACTCTTCCACTCAAAGCAGGATGTCCACACCCCAGTCATGTTGGAAATCATACCTGTCCCGTGGAGACACATGAAGTGCGATGGGAAATGTGTTTGCAAAAGCATTAAGTAGCCTTGGAAAAAAAGCGTGGCCAGGGCTATGCTAAAAATTTACCAATGGGGACAACCAGCTTGCTATGTCAGGCTTCAGCACAGTTTATTTGTTAGTAGAAGTCAGCCACGGAAGAGTAAACCATGCTATAGAATCATAGAATTTAGGTTGGAAAGGACCTTTAAGATCATCGAGTCCAACCATTAACCCCACACTGCCAAGTCCACCATTAAACCATGTCCCTAAGTGTCACATCTACACATCTTTTAAATCCCTTCAGGGATGGGGACTTGATCCCTGGGCAGCCTGTTCCAGTGCTTGATGACCCTTTCAGGGAAGAAATTTTTCCCAATATCCAACCTAAACCTGCCCTGGCACAACTTGAGGCCGTTTCCCCTCATCTTATCACTTGTTACTTGGGAAAAGAGACCAACCTCTCCCCCTGGCTCCCCCCTCCTCTCAGGCAGTTGTAGAGGGCAATAAGGTCTCCCCTCAGCCTCCTCTTATCCAGGCTGAACACCCCCAGCTCCCCCAGCCACTCCCCATCAGCCTTGGGCTCCAGACCCCTCCCCAGCTTTGTTGCTCCCTGCATAGCAGGGACCCCTCTAGTCAAGTGTCTTCAGTCTGACAGTGGCCAATAGCTGATGCTTAGAAGAGTGGAAGAACATGGCAAACATACAGTAGCATGTGTTTGGAAACCCATCCAGTCTGAGGTTTGGGGGTTGTTGAGTTGGATATGGATCCATATCATTGCGCTGAATGGCCCTCAATGGATTTCATGGAAGTATAGAATAGTACAGGGTGGAAGGGAGCTCTGGAGGTCGTCTGGTCCAGCCAGCTGCTCAGAGCAGAGCAAACTTCAAAGTTAGATTGACTGATCCACTTGCTTTCTGAACACATTTACAGTTTCTTCCTCCACAATATCCATGGCAATGAGTTGCACCATCCCGTTGTGCGCAGTGTGAGAGAAGAATTTCTTTGTTCAGTGCATCGTACTTTTGTATGTCACCTCCTACTTCTCTGGTTATAAGAAATGGAAAACCATAGTTCTGTCTTTGTTAGGACACTCACAGTTTTGACACTGCTGTCACACATCCCCACATACTCAGCTCCTCCTACAGTGGAAAAGCTCCAGTATAATTACTATCTTACTGTCTGATAATAAGTCCCCAGCTTCCACCATCCTTGCTACCATCCTTTTGTACCTCTTCGTGTCCTACTCTACATGTGCAGGGGCAGGGACACCAGCAGCGTGCACAGTATGCAGCATGAAGTACCCTAGAAACAGTTGCAGGGGCACGCCAATTTTTGTCAGTGCCCATTCTAGCAAATCCTAACACTCTGTTTTCCTTTCTGACTGCCTCCGGACACTGAGGTGACATTTTTTTCTGACCTGCCCTTTGGGAGCACCTCTGTCCTGGAAGGTGAAAGTAAGTTTGCCATCACTGAGTCTCACAGAATCACAGAATCACAGAATTGCAAGGGTTGGAAGGGACCTCGGGAGATCATCTAGTCCAACCCCCCTGCTAAAGCAGGCTCTCCTAGAGCATGTTACACAGGACTTCGTCCAGGCGGGCTTTGAATATCTCCAGAGAAGGAGACTCCACGACCCCCCTGGGCAGCCCGTTCCAGTGCTCAGTCACCCTTAGAGTAAAGAAGTTCTTCCTCATATTCAACTGAAACCTCTTATGTTTCAGTTTGCACCCGTTGCCCCTAGTCCTGTCACTGGACACCACTGCAAACAGACTGCTTCCGTCCTCGTGACTTCTGCCCTTAAGATATTTGTAGGTGTTGATGAGATCCCCTCTCAGTCTCCTCTTCTTCAGGCTGAACAAGCCCAACTCTCTCAGCCTTTCCTCGTAGGGGAGATGCTCCAGACCCTTTATCATCCTCGTTGCCCTCCTCTGGACTCTCTCTAGGAGTTCCTCATCTTTCTTGAACCGGGGAGCCCAGAACTGGACACAGTACTCCAGGTGGGGTCTCACCAGGGCAGAGTAGAGGGGGAGGAGAACCTCCCTCGACCTGCTGGCCACACTCCTCTTAATACACCCCAGGTTACCATTGGCCTTCTTGGCACCAAGGGCACCCTGCTGGCTCATGGTCAGCTTGTCGTCCACCAGGACTCCTAGGTCCCTCTCGGCAGAGCTGCTTTCCAGCAGGTCAGCCCCCAGCCTGTACTGGTGCATGGGGTTCGACCTCCCCAGGTGCAGCACTCAGCACTTGCCCTTGTTAGATGTCTCGTTTGCCATCTGCTTGTGCTGCCATTCCGAACTGAGATCCTTCTGCCTTGCAGAATCCTTGCAGTCAGCTTTCCCTTCGCAGCTCTGAACAACCTTCTGTCAGCATCGGAGCTCCCCTGGCAGCAGGGATCAGGCTATCTATCTCCATCCCAGAAATTAAGCACGCTTGAGACCCCAGAGCTGTCTGGAGGGTTTGTGAAGAAGTGCCTGCAAGTGGTCGGCTCATCCAGGCTCCTGGGAAAAGGCTTTCAGCTCCCATGCTTCTGCCCATCAGTGGGGTGAGAGGGGACAACAGAACAGGCTCCATTGAACATGGTGTTTGCTAAATGTATCAGAGGAATTTTGCCATCACGGTTCCCAAGAGGGTGATACATGGACATCGGGTCCTTCCCAAGCCAAAGCTGCTCACCGAAAGGCCCCCCTCAGCTTGTCCAGCCCCTCATGGCGACAGGTCTAGACAACAGAGGGAGTGTTATCTGTGTATCGTGGCCATGGCTCAGCATTATTGCACGCAGTTGCATCCCTGCCAAAGGTTGAGAAAGGCCTGAAGACCTCTGATACTGATCTTATTCCCTATGAGGTCCCTCTGCCCCAGCAGATCTATCTACTCACCGTTCGCTCCTGTCACACTCAATGGTTTTCATTTGAATTGGGTATTGATATTGATACCAGATCTGGGGAGAGCAGAGTTTTGCCAACATACCCAGGTGCAGGGTGGAGGGGCCAGCGGCTGTGCTGTGCGGTGAACCATGAGCGGTCCTGTGAGCGACAGGACCTCCCCCAGAACCCTCCTCTCTGCTCAGAAACGCGCTATAAATACGAGGATCCCCAGCCTCACCGCTCAGCAGCGTCCAGCTCAGGTGTCTCCGACTCTCCTCTCTCCAGCCTTGCTGAGATCCCAGCTCAACTTCAGCCATGAGGTTCCTCTACCTTGTCTTCGCTGTCTTCCTGCTGGTCTCCTTGGCTGTCCCAGGTAAGAGGGTGAACCATGTTGGAAGGTGAGCTGGACAATGGTGGGAGAACCAGAGTGATGAGGGTCAGAGTGGGCCATGCCAGATGGGCAGCTTGACCAAATGTGGTCTCTGTTGGCTTTAAAGGCTGTGATTTTGTTGCCTGCATAAATGTGTCTAGTCCTTCGTGTATGCAGATGGGTGCTGGTCTCCTGCAAATGCACAGATGACTTGGTTACCCCAGGTTGTCTTAAATGGGGCTCTGCTGTTCATGTGCAGACAAATGAGTCTTTAAAGAAAAAATCACTTCAAAGAACTGTCAGAGGCACTCTTAGGATATTTTAGACATTTTTGATACCTTGCTGAGCTGGGCCTTGGTGTAATTATTTTAGCCATGGAGTACCATGCAAGTACTCTTTTTTTTGGAGACATCAGCCTCCTGCATGCTTCCTCTTCTCAGATGATACCATCTTTTGGTCAAACTAGTTCTGAATATATCTTCAGGGTCCAGTTCCCTCACATTTTTAACGTGCAGTGCTGACAGGTATCCCTCCAGTTCTGGTTCTTGCCTCCCTCTTCAATGAATGAAAGGGAGATTTGGGGCTCAAAAGGGTTCCCAGTCCAATATCCATTCACAGTGGGCATCATTTCCCAGCTATTTTAGGCCAACAGTCTCCTACCCTGGTGCCTAGTGTTTGGCACTTGAATGCCTTTTAACACATGCAGGTCAGATTTCTGGTTACCACAGGAACTGCCACCTGTGAAACCCTCCATGGTTTTTGGAACACCAACTCAATTTTTTGGAACTACTTTGGTATGGCTTTTGCTGGTTTGCTCTGAGAACACTTCTCCTGTCTTTTAACGAGAGGTGCGAGATGTCTCTGCGGTCTTGTGCAGATGAGCATCTTTATGAACATTGCTTTTGGGGTATCACTCAATGTGGGCAAGGAATCTGCTCTCCTTGGCAGCATCTCTTTCCCAAAATGCACCCAGTGTCACCAGCTGGGAGGAGAGGGATGCACAAGGAGTTTCTCAGGCTTGTGCTCTTCACGGTCCCTTCCTGCTTTGGGGCTGGGCTTGGGCAGGAGCATGGACGCATGAGCGGATGGAGCAGGACCTCCCCATGAGCAGGACCTCCCGATGGGCAGGCTCTCATCCTTCCGAGCACTGCCACACTCCCCCCCAGGGTGGGTGTAAGGTGGGAGGGCATGGCAGTGGGGCACAGAGGCACCTCTCCTGACCCAAGCACTCTCCCTCTGTCCCCCCTTGCAGGCTACGGGCAGATTAGGAAGTATTGCCCCAAGGTGGGGTACTGCTCCAGCAAGTGCACCAAGGTGGACGTGTGGTCCTTCTCCTCCGACTGCAAGTACTACTGCTGCATCCCGCCTGGCTGGAAGGGGAAATAGGAGCCAAAGAAGACGCTTCTTCTGGGGAAGAGGAGGCACTGTGGTGGCTTTGGGAGCAGCTTCTCAACTGTCTAACCCAATTTCCATTGCCTCCTCTCAATAATTAAAAAGAGAAAAAAAGGAGATGTAACTGTGGTGTGTGTGGTGTGGTTACTTGTGTCCCCATGATCCCATGTAGAGCATTAGGACAGGTTCTCCAAGCCCAGCCCAAAAGGCCCATTAGCAGCACGTCTCACTGTTCTTTTTGCACAGAATTTGTTACAAAAGTGCTGAACAGATGGAGTTTTCCTCTCTGTTTCCCACAGCAAATTCAGCCAATGGTTGGTGAAAAAGGTCTGGTTGGAATAACGCCCCCCTGGGTGTCCCTTTCCCCACTGAGCCTCCTAACAAAACCCATGGGTCTCATGTGTGGGGGAGAGCCTGGTTCAGTCCTGGGGCTCAAATGATCCATATCCATCTGAGATCCTGGCAGGACTGTGTTAGCATGCCTGAATAATGAACAGGAATGGGTGGGTGCAGTACTTCACACTCCCCTCAGCACCTCCCAGACACCTCCTCTAGAAGGATCTTTGGGAGAGCATCATTCCTGCCCTCTAATTCCCAAAGGCTTCTCTGCTGAGACCACCTACGAGAGCATCTATTGGAGTCACCCATGGGTGCGTGCTGCGGGCATACAGCAGCCCTAGCAGGGTCTGTAAAGGGTTTGCAGCAGCCTTTTCTGCTGCGATGTTTATGTCCATCCTCGTCTGTCTCAGCCTATGGAATCACCGTCAGCACCTTCCATATAGAAAATAATCATTGTCTACATGTCCTTTTAACAATGTCCTGGTTTCATGTTCTTGTGCCCTAGCTGTGGTTTTATGAGTGCTGGTAATATGCAGGTCTACAGAAATCTTGTGTTGTCTGAAGGTGTCCTTGGGTTGTGGGGAAAAAGGTCCACAGGGTTGGAGAAACCCAGGGATTGTAAGGGAACACAGCGAGACAAAACAGGGATTGGTGAAAGTGAAAAATGTAGATAGAGGGACCTAAAAGGGAGTGCTGCAAGACCACCCAGTAATGACCAGCTGTTGGTGAAGGTGTTGAAGGAGCTACCTGCAAGCTTGATAAACACACAGTGGCCCATGGCAAGCTTCCACCTCCTTCTCTTCCAGTGAATACATAGCCAGCTTGAATAAAGCCAATACCATTTCCCATGACCTCTGCAGACCTTGGGTGGCGAATGGATAAATAGAAAGGTGAAGAAAAACACGTAACTAAAATCCCTGCAACAGATTTCAGGCTAGAAAAGGGATTGCAAGCCACCTGTTTTGTTTTCCCACTTGGTCATTCCTAGGAGAGGAACAATTTGGGGAACCCAACGCATCTCTGTGACCCCCAGGCTACAATAGGCCACATGCAGGAGTGGAATAATGAAGTGATCATGAATTGCTGTTGGTTTTCATGTAAAACCACATCACTTTAATGCAGTCATCAACACCTACAAATATCTCAAGGGTGGATGTCATGAGGACGGAGCCAGACTCTTCTCAGTGGTGCCCAGCGCCAGGACAAGGGGCCATGGGCACAAACTGAAGCAGAAGAGGTTCCAGTTGAATGTGAGGAAGAACTTCTTGACTTTGAGGGTGCCAGAGCCCTGGCCCAGGCTGCCCAGGGGGGTTGTGGAGTCTCCTTCTCTGGAGATCTTCAACCCCCGCCTGGACGCTGTCCTGTGCCCCCTGCTCTGGGTGAACCTGCTTGAGTAGGGGGGTGGGACTGGGTGATCTCCCGAGGTCCCTTCCAACCCCTGCCATTCTGGGATTCTGTGATTCTGTGATTTATTCCCCCCTCTTATGTGAAGCTTTTGGGGTTTCCATGTCTTGAAAGGACAGGTATTTTGGGAAAAACTCCTTGTCTTTCATATCTGGCAGCTGGAGTAACTGGAGAAATTATGGTAAGTACCGATTAAAGCAGCATCATAAATTTCAGCTCCAAAAGAAAGGGTGTTTTTCTGAGCCCTGCTTCTGGAAGCTGCAGGGTGATAATAGATTGGATCCTGGCTGTAAGATTTTTTTTTTTTCCCCCCCAATGCTTTCCTCTATATCTTATTTTCAGTGAAATATCATGACTTCTGCAGAAACATTTGAAAGAAAGCAAGCTGCACAGAGCAAGCAAAAAAGCACTTTCCACACAAATCTGGAGTTCCCATATTGTCTGGTGCTATACATTTTAGTAATCTGTCTTTTCTTGTAGTGACAGTCAGTACATCTGCCCTGGAAGAAAGAGGAATGCCAGGCATAATGAAAACGTCTGGTCCAATGATTCGTGTTCATACGCCCATCTGCTTCTCTGTCACTCATACCTACGTCTGATGGCAGCCAGCAATCGGGGCAGAGTCTGCACGGGCATTTTTTGCGTCGGGACACGGACCTTTCTGGCTGAGGGCAGTTTGTACGAATAGCAAAGCAATGACCCATCAGGGCTCTTTCTAGCTGATGCTTCCCCGATAAGAGGGAGGCTGAAGGCTCACCAGCTCTCAGATTTCACTCTCCGAATGGCACTTACGAGCCTCCGTGCCTGCAAGTCTTCCCTCTTCTTGCACGGGGGCATTAGCTGTCATTAAAAAGAGGTAAACGCTTTCTCCCTGAAATGGGAAAATCAAAAAAGCAAATAAAGGGTCCCAAAATTTCTGGCTAAAATGCCCAAGATTTATCAAGCAATGCAGTGTAATGATGCTGTTCCCTCTTCTCTCTTGCTTTCGTTACTTGCATTCCCGGTCTCTACTGGGCAATGAAATAACCAACATAGACCCATTCATTTGACATATAGAAAATAAATTTGATTTTTCCTATGTGCATCGCTCTACATCAACCTGCACTGAATCTCATCAGCCACTCAAGCCACCGAGGTCCTTCTGCACCCACCACCTTTATTGCCCTGAACATCCCAGCCCCAGTAGCAAATTTTGCCATCTTTCCATTCAACCCTTTTTCCAGATCTTTCATGATCAAATTTACCACTGTAGCCCCACCAGTAACCCCCCTCGGTGCTCCCCATGACCTCCCTCTCCTGCAGCTAGAGCCCCATAGAGCTGGTCCTTGCCTCCTGCATCCCAGTCTCCCTAGCCCTCCAGTCCACTGCCTCGTGCAGGGAAGTCTAGCAGGTTTTTAGGACCTCAGTTTTTCCCATGTTATTGTATTTATAACTGGTACAATCCTGGCTTACAATCCTGTAGGACCTTTTAGGTTGTTGTTTGGGTTTTTTTTCCGTAAGATTAGTGCCTTCCCATCTTTGCCCAGTCAATCTTTGTTAAGCAATAGAGGTCAGGAGAGCCACTATTTGATCCTTGAATTCCCTTAGGACTTTTTGGGGAAAAAGGTCTGGGTGCTGAGCTTATTTCCTCTCTTCCACCTCCTTTACATTTAAGACAAGTCCTTTGATGAGTCCCCACAAAGGAGCGTTCAGCACGAAGACCTCTCTTCTTTCTTGCAAGGTGAGCACAGCTACAGATATTTCATTTAGCTTCCATGGAGCGGCCTTGGCTTTTATTACCCTACTGCTCTGACCGTCTGCTGCCCGACACGTTCTTCACCAGGCTTTCTCTTCCTGATGCATTTGAAAAAAAAAAAAAAAAAAGACTTATTCTAAGCAGTTTCTTTGCCTTTTGCAAGTTCTTCCTGCAATTCTCTGCTGAGTTGCCTTATTGTGTTTTACACTTTGTCAGGCACTGTTTATTATCTTTTCTATTTTCCATGTTTGGGCACAATTTCAGCTTCTTCTTTCTAACAACCTCCCTCATCCCACTGTTCTGCTATGACCTTTTCCTTTTGCTCTTTCTCAGGGCTTTTTTTAATAGGTGTCATACATTTTCACCGAGTCTCCAATATAGTGGCCTCAAATAGCTCCCACGGTGCTTGCAAAGAATCTTTTTGCAAGGATTTAACTCTTTTAGCTGTCCCTTTTGTCTCCTTTTTAACAATTTCTCCATTTTTATGTCGCTCCCTTATTGAAATTAAGCACAAAAGTAGCGGCCTTTTCATCCCTTGTTGCTCCTGCAAAGATGTGGAGTGTAAGTACCGTATGATCTGTGCTGCAGAGTAGTTCTCCCGGGGTAAAACTCTGACCCAAGCCTAGTGTGCTAGTCAGAACCAAGCGCCGTTTCTCTGTTATTTAGCATGCCAAAGGCGATACCAAGAAATCACTTGTTAGGTCTTTGTCTCCTACCGCTAGGTCAGCGAGCCTGTAGCTGGTGTTTTCTCCCCGTAAACACGTGAAAACCCTGTAATACAGTAATTTATCAGTATTGGCTTTGTAAGGTATAGATATCCAGCCACTTTTCCAATACAAGGTGCTTTCCAGGACATAAATCTGCTTCTTGTCATAGATAGAATTTATAATATGAACAGATTGGAATTAGAGCAGTAATGGTTGACTGATCGCGCTAGGGAAGATATGTTTTCTCTTTTTCTTGGACCTCTGTTCACACTTTTGTCCAAGAAATTCACTTCTGGGCAACTAATCCCCTCCAGGACAAGGTCTGGGCACAGTTTCTGAGATCCTCTCTACCAGAGCTCTACCCTGGGAAGACTCAGGACTGTGTCTTCCAACCCTACCCTGCACCTTTGTACCCAAAGCACCATCCGACACGCAACAAGAAGCAGACTTTCAGCATGATGCTGTAAAATGGGCGATGTTGGGGGTTACTGTTTTAGACTTCATGCTTTTGCTCCTCCTTCTTCTGACAGCCTGAAACTGCCACAAGCACCGTCCACGTATGCGATATCATTTCATTGCTTGTCTTTTTTTGGATGCACAGCTTCATGATTAAGGACTGCTTAGGGCCAGGGTTTAGTGGTGGGATGGCAGGGTTAGGGGAACGGTTGGGCTTGGTGATCTTAAAGGTCTTATCCATCCTAAACGATTCTATGATGCCAAGAGGCAGGTTTAGCCCTGGAAAACACCTCTTGTTGGTGTAATAGCTGAATATTTCTCTCTCATAATGTCAGTCTGTTGTCACGGATTTCTCAGACACCAGAACACAATCCCTACCATTTTTATTTTTTTTTACTTTCATACATGTCACCAGCAATACCTCCCTCTCCCTGGTTTCACTGTGGGTATAAATAAGACTGGTTGAAGTGCTCTCTGCCACCTCGTGATTGCTATCTGGTTCTGGAATGACAGCCTTTGTGATCAAAAAGTTTCCTACCAAAATCAAGTTGTTATTAATTATTGACCATCTTTACATGAAATTTTTGCTCCCATCAGCTCCTGTGTTGCCTCCAAGGGCAGCCAGTGAGAATCTCCTGGATGCCATTCACAGTGGGGCTTTTCGCTTTCCTTTGGTGAAGGCAGCTCAGACAAATAGCATTTCCACATGACAGAGACAACACTTTTTCAGCTAAAAACTTTGCTGTGAGTAGCCAGTGTCCCTTGGTCCCTGCTCCTCATAGAACCATAGAATTGTTTAGGTTGGAAAAGACCTTTAAGCTCACCAAGCCCAACCATTCCCCTAACCCTGCCACCCCACCACTAAACCCTGGCCCTAAGCACCTCGTCTGCCCGGCTTTTAAATCCCTCCAGGGATGGGGACTCGACCCCTTCCCTGGGCAGCCCCTTCCAGTGCCTGACAGCCCTTGCGGGGAAGGAATTGTTCCTAATGTCCAACCTAAACCTGCCCTGGTGCAACTTCAGACCATTTCCCATCGCCCTTTCCCTGGGAGCAGAGCCCGACCCCCCCGGCTCCCCCCTCCTCTCAGGCAGTTGTAGGGAGCGATGAGGGCTCCCCTCAGCCTCCTCTGCTCCAGGCTGAACCCCCCCAGCTCCCCCAGCCGCTCCCCAGCAGCCTGGGGCTCCAGACCCCTCCCCAGCTCCGCTGCCCTTCTCTGGACACGCTCCAGCCCCCCCAGGGCCTTCGGGGAGGGAGGGGCCCAACCCTGACCCCAGCAGTCGAGGGGCGGCCCCCCCAGTGCCCAGGACAGGGGCACGGTCCCTGCCCTGCTCCTGCTGGCCACACCACTCCTGATACAAGCCAGGATGCCGCTGGCCCTCTTGGCCACCTGGGCACCCTGCTGGCTCCTCTCCAGCCCCCTCTCGACCAGCACCCCCAGGTCCTTTTCCACCGGGCAGCTTTCCAGCCCCTCTGCCCCACGCCTGGAGCGCTGCAGGGGGTTGTTGTGACCCCAGGGCAGGACCCGGCCCTTGACCTTGTTGACCCTCACCCCATTGCCCTGGGCCCATGGATCCAGCCTGGCCAGGTCCTTCTGCAGAGCCCTCGTCCCCTCTCCCCTCTTCACTCCCTTCTTCTGAAGATGAAGCTTCTGCAGGATGTTCTACCATTGCAAGAGGAGATGAATGACCCAGCAAGGTTTTGGACATTTCCTGGCTGTCAGGACAGGGCAAACACAGCTTCTTTTTCCTTCGAGTGCCTTCGACTGTGGAAATGTTAGATGGCTGTGCTGCTGTTCTGAAAGAAGTGAAAAAGAAAAAAAACCCAAACATATGGAATATAAGCACAAAATGCACACATATGGAATGCCAACCATGTGCAGCAGAGCTGCGTCCCACCTGCCTTCCCTGCTTCTGTGGCCAGTGGAGGGAAGAGCCCGTTGCAGTAGATGAACCCCCAAACTACAACCTGTGCAACTGCTGTGGCTGGGAAATGCAGGGTTAGCATTCAGGGCACCTGGGCAGAAGAGGCCAGGCAACTTCCTTCCTTTTTTTTAGGAAAACCCCCACATTTTGTGTGTTGAGAGCTTCTCTACCGCAGGGAGCACTGGGTTCCTCTTGGCAATCCCAGGTCCAACCTTCTGCCAATAAAGGAGGTGGGATCTGAAGATGAAGGAAGCCTGTCTCCCCCCCCTCTCCTTGCGTTACACCCATGTCAAATGCCAGGCTGAACCCCCCAAACCAGGACCCAGGCCTTCCCTCCAGTTGTTTGGTGCGGTTGGAGGGTCCCCCTGCTCCGCTGGAGGCCCCAGGAGGTCACACAGCTGCAGATGACAGGGGCAGTAACGGGGGGGCAGGGGGAAAGTCATTCTCCTAACAACAGAAGTTCAAAATAAACCACTGGCATCAGAAACTTTCTTCAGCTGCAGAAGAATTTTGAAGGCTGGAGATGCCGCAGAGCAAGAGACACCCCTTAAAAAAACCCATTTTGCAGTTCCTTCACTTTCATGTGGCTTTCCACTCTCCTCACACCATTCTTATTTATTTTTTTCTTGGGGAAAAATGGGAAAGAAACAGCAAAGGGGTTGTTGTTGTTGTTGTTCAGTGTTTCCTTTTGCAATTTTTATTATTTTACCAAACTTTCAACCCCACGTGTCTATGCAGTCTTCTCACCAGCACATGGGTGGTTTAGGTGACTTTTCCTTCTTTCACATCCTGTTATCTAAGGTCAGGTAAAGCTCGACAAATCACTGCTTGGAAGTGGACGGTGGCTCTTGATGGGCCATCCCCTATCAGGTGTGACATTTACCTGCTGCCTGTCCCTGCCTGATCTCAGCCCCCATGGAATAGATGTTAACCCCCTCACGCTCAGTGTCTCACAGCACACACCTAGTGTGGAAGGAGACTTTTTCCACTTATCACAAAAAAAAAAAAATCATAAGAAATCCCACCGTTGCCACAGCTATATCAGGATTCCTGTCTCCTTGGTTAGTCTTTAAACTGATAAAGTTTATAAAGTTGTCAGATTTCACATTTATCCTATGTCCGGAGGATAAAATAAAGGGGCAAATAACCTGCTTACTAGATTATTTCGGTTTGCCCCCAGATTGCCTGGTACGCCGTCATTTGGAGCATGGTGGTGGGTAGCGTGCCCCTTGGAACAGCCTACGTTGTACGTGTGGACACGAGGGTGGATTCACCCCCCCGGCCGGCAGCAGAGACGCCTGCAGGCACCGTGTGTCCCAATTCCCCTGGCAACCAGTGAAGTTTTGAACAAATACAAGGAGAAATTACCCCCCAGCTCCGTGTACCGGCTGTAGTGCCAAGGTCTCTGCTGACCACAGAGGGTGTGGCAGAAGAGGGAAGACGCAGACCTTCCCCATGCCGAAATCAAACAATCTTTCTGCAAGGGAGAGGTCTGTATCGCCTCTCTTCTTTTGCAGCACCCATCCCTGGAAACATTCCAGGTCAGGTTGGACAGGGCTGTGAGCAACCTGATCTGGTTAAAGGTGTCCCTGCTCCTGCAGGGGGGTTGGACTGGATGACCTCTAGGGGTCCCTTCCCACCCAAAACATTCTATGATTCTATGATTCTATGATTCTATGATTCTATGATTCTATGATTCTATGATTCTAT